>DWAJ01004609.1:0-12677 GCA_018238005.1 Eurema mandarina
TCTTGCACGGTCAGTCTTGGTCTTGGTCTTGCTAAAAATACGCGGTCTTGTTCTTGGTCTTGGTCTTGCAAAAACGCAAGAACAAGACCAAGACTGCAAGACCAAGACTGAATTTGGGCAACACTATTATATAATAAAAGTCTTTTAAGGATTCTTCTTAAAGGACGTCTTACTATTTTAAATAATTTTATTACCAAAGATATGTATAATACTTATTATATATAATACTTTATGTATTATTCATTAAATTTTATAAATTAAGACATAATTGGGATACATTTTGATAAGAAAATGAGTTAAGCTATAAACGACTACATATATAAATAATAATTATTTATGTAATTAAGCAGCACAATGAATAAAACACTTAATTAGTGTAAAACTAAACGATAAAATATATTTATATTTAACTATACAAATAAAGTAAATTAGCTTCACATTGCAATTGTATGTCTTACTTCATGTTTTATACATTTCTTAGATAAGCAACTTCATATGGAACGGTTATTAACAAAACATACAAATACATTAATCAATGCGTTCATTAATCGCTAAGGCGAAAATCTTTTCGTCCAGTATATAGAATTCCAATGATTCAAACTTTGGACCCAGCATAACGACCCTATATTTTGCTCATATGTAACATGACGGCATGAAAAGCCTTTTAAATATTTTAAATTAACCATCCTCTTACTATAAAATAGAGCTATCGATTAACTATATTAAAATCTAAAACCTATAAAATATCAGTAACCGCCGAGATATGACGTCTATTTCAACATAATATGTTTGACAGTTTGAAGTGACGTTGAACCGAAGACGAATGCTAACAATTTCACTTTCGTTATGGACTTTCGAGGCGCTGTATTCGAGCACGCCTCAATGTTTTGTTAACATAACTCTTCAATCAGCCGATTCGATACACTTTTTCTTATCCCAATATTACATTGATTACGAAACTCTGAAACGATGCAATTATATAGAATGAGCGTTAAATTTACGATTCATTGCGATTTTATGGAACCTTGATTTTTTAAGCGAATTGTTACTTTATGTAACAACTGGCAACATGTGATATTAAAAACTAATTAAATGTTATCGAGAATAACTGTTAACATTATTAGCCCACAAAAGCATGGCGGATGTAATGATCGAGTCAATTATGGTATCATTGTAGTAATTCAACGTATATTTCTATTAAGAGTTAAGACATTACAAAGCTATAAAGGTTGCGTGTCTTAGCAACATAATATACTGAATACAGTTTATTATTGTTTTTTGTTCAATAAATATCAAACTTTGTCTGAACACGGTGATTGTATAAGTAGTTCACCTTGGCATTTAACTGAGAGCCGTTTCGCAGATAGATATATTTAGTCGAAGTGAATGCAGTTTTAATATTCGACAGTGAAATGTTGTAACTGATCAACTATAATTTAATAGTTCTCTATTACATTTGATTACAATAGAAGCTGAGTAAAATGGAATATTGCTAAATAAGACGTAATATTTACCTATATAAAGTTGGAAAGCTCGTTTGTTTGAAGGTTTTAAGAATTATTTGGAATACTTTTTATTCTGGTGTTGCTATGGGAACGGTCACTACAGATTAACAAAGGTTGCTTAGTACGTTTCAAAAATATGTTTAATATAAACAAATTTCATATGTTTTTCAACACCAAAGCATTTCAATATGACGGCGTGTGAAGTCACACTCGTGGTATTATGGCCACTGGCCCTATTGTAAACTACAGTGACGTGTGACGAAAATAAAATGATGCAGGCTGTAAGGCCAGTGGCAAGCTATTGTACAAGGTCATTGCTCGAGCGGCCACGATAATCCACTTTTTGCGTTGACACATTGGTTTTAACACTTTCAAAATTATTTTTAAGGATTTTAGTAGTTAAATGTTGTATTGTAAAAGGGCTTATTGGATTCGTCTTACGTATGACTTAAATTATGGTAGTTATTTTTTTAAGAATAAGCTGTTCTCGCAGTTTTGCCTTGAAAATAGCTCCTTAATGTACCTAATCCTAGAGATCATTTCAGTAGAACAAGAAACTTTACAGAGTAATACCTACATATATGTTTGATGTTCTTTACATAAAAAATTAAAAATTTATTAAGACACGAAATCCTCTTGAGTCATTCAAAAAGTTTTGAACACATATTGTTTTTTTTAATTTGGCTCATCGTTTATTGCAATTTATGTAGAATGTATTTTGGTATACAGAATAAAAACTTTGCTGTTAGAAAATAGAATGCCTAACGCTTTCAAATTTATAACGGTAATAATTCACTTTTATGACTATCATACATAACCTCAAAAAACATTATTGTACTGTACTTTAACTAGGAAAAACCCGATTTATTTGCAACGTTTTTGTATGTATATCGTGTAATTGTAATGTTAGATAAATGTACATCTTTTTATAGTGCTTTAACTCCATTACCCAGTTATTCAGTGCAAAAAGATCTTACTGTCCACTGAACACAGTTGCATGTGTGAGAGGAAACTTTCCTGCAGAATGCGTTTCTAAGTCAATTTATTAGCACAAAATGTCTAACGTTATTTTTATTCTTATACCCATTTAAATTATAATATCTTAAAATTAAGTTTAAATAAGGCGATATTTTATTGATAATTTTGTATTGAATTATGCCCGCAGTTTCATCTGCGTAAAATGGGTAGGTTTCTTTCGATATTATTTGGCTTAATAAATTGAAGCTAATAAAATTTTATTTAAAAACAAAATTATTCTTTAAGTATATTCAGAGATGACGCGCAAAAAAGTACTATCTTTTAAAAGTGTTTTATTATATAGTATAGTATAAATTTAATATAATAATATGATATTTTTTAAAAGCGAACGTTCGTTAAAAGTATTTACGTCGCTAAAACGTTTTAAACACTTAAATCGAATTTAATAGAGGGAAAGTGCAATGTAACTTGAAAATTTCTAAAGCATTAAGTATGTGCAATAAAAGTAAGACACTATTATTTGTTAAAAAACGAAAGTAAACAGTGATATGGATTATTTGCTCGCCAGTCAACGCTACGTCCGGGTATTGGTTCATTCTGGAAATGATTACAGGCTATTTTAAGACTTCTTACGACATCGACTAGGTTTTTTTTTGCTTTAGATTAAGTTGTTTTTTTCAGCCAGTATACGCTTCAATTTCAATTTGATTAAAGTTGACGGTCAGTTGTTTTTTTATTTTTCAGCCAGTATATGCTTTAATTTTTTATTAGATTAAGAATTTCTGATTCGAAATTTAAAAACCCTGTCTTCATACAATAGTATGTAAGTGTGCGTGCGTGTCCTGTTTGCCTGCATAAGAGTAACTAGGTACTTATCGTAATGTTAACGCCTACATTCATAAGGAGTGCTTTATACCATTTTAAATTCCAGTACGTACTAGAGATTAAGGCGTTTACACAAAAGTACTGTTTAGCCTTGTATAGAACATAGTATTAAACAAGCTTTCTCTGTCCCTAAGTTTACATGGGATGTATGCTTAAATATTTCAAACTACGGATCCGATTTTTTATCAGAAAGAGTGAGTCAAAGGAAATACTTTTGTTTATAATACTTGCATAAATGCGGTTAAAATCGCAGGGCGCGGCTATTAGTGTATATAAAAAAAAAATTAAACAATAACTATTAACGTATTCTAACTACTATATAGTCGCTCTTTTTATTATTGTTTTATTCGTCTCCTCAATTGAATGGAAAATGTCAACTGCGGAACTCCGCTTTCCATCAATTTTCTACGTTTCACTGAGCACGCTAATTCAGTTACAAAATATTTGTAGATTAACTTCGAATCTAGATCATAATTTTAATCCGATTTTAAATCAATCGTGGTTATTTAGATTTTTTTTCATATCGTAACAACGGATATCATATCTAAACTTTACGTAATTTATAACTTATATATATACTTTTATTATTAAAAGCTGGCAACACACTCCAGAGCTGTCAGTCTATAAGTATTTTTATGGGTGGCAATGAAACCTTTTTATCAGTTGGCTCATCTACCTATAATATTCTATTATATTCTGGGTAGCACTACATTGGTTATGGGCTGTCGTTTCTCTTACCATCAGGAGGACGTCCAGCTCGTCTCACCACTTCATAGAATAAAAAAATATATAGAAACAATTGCATATGTATTTTAATAATCATCATCTTAGTATGAAAACCATTCATGTACATTTACCTTCTCGTTATACAAAAGTATGATCCCTGGAACCAGTGAATTTATACCGTTTTTTAAATTGCAAATGCCTTCTGTTACAGGTCAAGGTAACACAGAAACAGCCCAACAGCAACGATGAAAAATTCATCAGAACTCTCACTAAAGGCGATTTCTTCGGAGAAAAAGCATTGCAAGGGTAAGATATGACTTTTCGAGTCCCTTTGTTATGCCCGTGTTTCCCTTTTAAATGAAATTGTAGAAGGTATACTTAACTATAACTCTTTAAGATAGAGTATCGAATAAGGTTTTTTTGTATGAAGAAACATATGATATAAATTATGGATTAAGATAGTAATAGGTAGTAAAACGAGTGTAGTGTTATGATCTTATTTCGATTTTCTCGTTTGAACAGAAGATTCCTTGCCAATGTTAATTTTAATGGAACGGAACCCTTCGTGCTTGAGCTCAATTCCCACTTGTTGATGTTAATTTTTATCAAATGTATCTCTTAGAAAACTTAGAGACATGCATGTTTGAAATGTTACCTGCGTTATAAGATTGCTTTAAGACTTTTTTATCCATACTAAAGTAATAAATTGGAATGATTTATTAATTCTTTAAGTGAAGAAATAGCAACCGGTCGTTATGTCCGGTCCGCGATATTTTAACCTTTGAATTGCTAATTTGAAACCTTAAGATATTTTAACACGTCGTATAACTTTCATGGTCAGTGTTATGTTTCGTTTTATTATTATTATATTTTTTATGAAATATTTTTGTAATTTAGACTTTCTTGTATATGTAATAAGGTTGTAAAATACTTTAATGAGTATTTTAAATAGTTACTAAGAAAGTGTTCTAAATATATATTATTAGCCGCTCCCCGCGGTTTTACCCGCGTAGTTCCCGTTCCCGGAGCAATACCGGGATAAAAGTATCCTATGTTTTAATCTAGGGTATCATCTATCTAAATACTAAATTTCAACTAAATCTGTCCAGCCGGTTTGCCGTGAAAGAAAGTCATACAGACACACTCCCATTTATTATATTAGTATGGATTACTATAATTTAAACGTTAGCGTAAAAACTTTTAAGCGAATAAAACATTCATATTTGCTTATAATTATAGTCTTACCCTTCAATATAAAGTATAACAAACACGTATCACTTTCTATAAATATTACAACATTTCGTATGTTATTACTCGGAATGTTAACATTTCGATGCTTAGTTTCAGAACTTTCTTAATGAGAAAGTAAGAATTTCGGCGTTAAAATACATTAAAGGCGGTTACTTAACTTACTTATTATTGTTACGGGCTTAAATTAGTATCTATTAATACCGGGAACTTTGCATCATATGTGTTAATCTAGGGTATCGCCTATCTACATACCAAATTTCAACTAAATCGGTCCAACTACATCGTACAACTAAATCGTTTCAACTAAATTAGTAGGATTTATTCGCTCATAGACCATAATAAGGTAGGCTTCAATTTCACTACTAGCCACTGACATCATCGCGTGAACATGTTTTGCAGCTAAAATCGTTATTGAGTCATCGACCTATAACGATAGTCATATGGAACCTTTACTATGATAACGCATCACTATATCCAATTATTATTTATTTTTATCTTTATCTTAAATCCAGAGACGATCTCCGAACGGCGAACATTGTCTGCGACGCGCCGGAGGGCACTACATGTCTTGTTATCGATCGGGAGACCTTCAACCAGCTGATATCGACACTGGACGAAATTCGCACCAAGTACAAGGACGAAGGCGACGATAGACAAAGGTATTTAACAATTTTCAGCTTTATTTTTAATGTCGTAAGGTTTACTTTGGCTTGACATTGGGTCCAATGTCAATAAATAATAAACATCCCATTCAAGAGGGAATTCGAATGATTATAGTGTAATGAAAATAGTTTTTGACAAAGAATTGCATTTATAGTGTTTATCACGTATATTAATCTACTAATATATTAGTTATGGCAGTACTATATTCCAAAATATAGGAACTATTTATATAATCATCTAATCTAACTGTAATAATATAATAATGCGCTTGCAAAAGAAAATTGTTACCTACATTTGAAGTAGAAACTGACTGCAAAATATTTTAAACGTTCATTCTTAAATACTAAGACCTATGTCAAGTTCACAAGGCACAACTAAACACGTTAACGCTTAACAATGGGAAAAATAAATCTCAACGTGCTTTGTCATTGTTCTAATCTTTTCGTCTAAACACTGTTTCGGACACATTCCTTATCGCATGATAATATACTATTTCTGTTCTTGCATTCATGGCTTTTATATCGGTAAGTACTACTAAGAAAAAAATGAAATAAGCATGTTTATGCAAAAAAAAATCAAAACGTTATTGTAAGAAGTGTTCTAAAGTTAAAATAGTTATTTAAATACGAAATCTAAATGTCTATTTTTAATTTTAGTGTCAGTAATAAAAGTAAGTTAAGAAATGCAATTATAATATCATACAGCAACAGCACTTTCACTAATGCATACAGAATCTGAGTTATAAATTAGTATCAGAGTGGAAGTTATTAACTTTCCCACGTGACATAGAAAACAAATAGTGTTCATAAAAGCGATTAGAATAATTCTCGCGTTTTTGTCGAGATACGAGCGACAATGTGCTGTGGTTAATTAAGTTATATAGACGTTGGTATCGGTTTTGAAAGTATTATTAATGAATCCAAGGTTTTAATAAGGTTTAGAATTTCATGTTTTCTTCTGTCATATTTAGCCTATGAAGTGTAGGTATATGTTACACGAAGTTTTTCACATAATTTTATTCGAGAAAAACACGATTCCGTTATTAACTTTTACAAATTAAATGACAAAGAACTTAAACTTCTTACGTTAATAACAAATGCGTTAGTATAACGGTAATGTTTGTGTGCTTAATAAATTAATTTCGCTCAATAGAAACTAACAAAGGTACATACCAAAATAACCTCTTTATAATAATAGTATAGGTAAAAATATTAATGATAAACACCAACATTCCAGGCTCAACGAAGAATTTGCAAACTTACGTTTGTCGGATCTACGCATCATCGCGACACTCGGTATTGGCGGCTTCGGTCGCGTTGAACTAGTTCAAATCCAAGGGGACTCGAGCCGGTCCTTCGCCCTCAAGCAAATGAAGAAAGCCCAGATCGTTGAGACGAGACAGCAACAACACATCATGTCCGAGAAAGAGATAATGTCCGAAATGAACTGCGAATTCATAGTCAAGTTGTACAAGACGTTCAAAGATCGTAAATACTTGTACATGCTTATGGAAACCTGCCTTGGTGGAGAGTTGTGGACTATATTGAGAGACAGAGGTAACTTAAAAATATACAAAATATTTTTTAATTATTGAATTATACTTCACTGTTTTCTTCATTCAAATATATCATACATTCTTATATTATCTTTCGAAATATTTATTTGAGTTTTCAAATACGTATTTCATGTAAATTGTACCGCATTTCGTTATTACAGCCTAAACTTTGAAAAACCACATAATTAATGTTAGACGTGAAACAATTAAACGTACGTTACATTTCAGCGGTAAAATTAGATATTCTTAACAACAATACCCCCGTTTCATTAGAAACGTGGTTTAATGTCTTTGCCTGCTACTTTTATAATTGTACAAAATTACGCATCTACCTAAATATAAATTAAAACATTTTATTGTATATGCATATAATCTAGGTTAAAGTATAGACAATAATTTTATTGCATTTTTACATGCATTTAATTAAAATTAATGTTTTATTAATTCACAGGACAATTCGACGATGCCACAACGAGATTCTACACGGCGTGTGTCGTTGAAGCGTTCCACTATCTGCACTCTAGAAACATTATATACAGGTAATTTGACATTTATGTTGTGTTTTGTAATACTATGACGATTCAAAAGTGTTACCATATGTAGCTTGACTAATAGGTGTTAATTATTTAAATAAAACCTTTAAAATATAATTTTTATCATTTACTAAAAGAAAATACTTACCATACGTCTTACTAGTTGTCTCTCATAAATTTAGGAACTAGACTACATAATATTTAAGAATATTTTACGATATAAATGAGAAGAATTACTCCATTAAAGTTCTTTTAAAATTGGATTTAGCATGCCAAAGTAATTAGTTGTTAAACTTTTCTCGTTATGGTATCATTTAATTGGTTTCCACGAATATCCAATTTTGTTTCAATTTGGAATAATTTCTTTTTCCAGGGATCTGAAGCCAGAGAATTTACTGTTGGACTCCAAAGGTTACGTGAAGTTGGTGGACTTTGGGTTCTCGAAGAAATTGCAAGCGAGTAGAAAGACTTGGACCTTCTGCGGGACCCCGGAGTACGTGGCGCCTGAGGTCATCATGAACAGAGGTCACGATATAAGCGCGGATTCTTGGTCTTTGGGTAAGTTATTTGAAAAAATACATTGGCAATAACATTGTTTAGTGTTCGTAGAGTATTTTAATATTTTTTTAAACCCAAAAAATATATTAGATGAGTTGTAGAGCGCAGTTTGATTTTTGTATGAACCTATGGCAAATATTATATGTCATAAAAATCTACTTTGGGTTTCGCTAGATCGCGTTAAAGAAATTCTGCTACTAGTTGAATATCAGTCAACTTCACGTTATATATATTCGGTACTCTTTCAGGAATATCACTTTAGTAGTTAATTTTGTACTTACATTGTTTAAGTTTGACTATTTCCAACTTATTTTTATTACTTATATTCCAGGTGTTCTAATGTTCGAATTGCTCACGGGATCACCGCCATTTACTGGAGCAGATCCGATGAAAACTTACAACAAAATACTAAAGGGTATTGATGCGGTGGAATTCCCTCGTAGCATTACAAGAAATGCGGCGAATTTGATTAAGAAGTTGTGTAGGGACAACCCCGCGGAACGGTTGGGCTACCAGCGTGGAGGCATCACTGAAATACAGAAACACAAGTAAGTAATACTTTAAATATTAATTTATTGTATGGTATTCGATCAATCATTATTAATGCCAAGTAAGATAATAACTGTTTATTTGGTAAACCATACTATGTGTATAGTATAGTGCTGTAAAATTGTTGTAGCATTTAGTTGGTATCGACTTCAAAATAAAACGTATTACTTTGTGCGAAACAAATTGATTTTTCTCTTAAGTATGAAGTTCAGTTTTTTTGTTAAAAAATATTTTATTTTTGAAATTATTCATTCTTGAAGTATAACACAAACTATAAAAAACGTAAGAAAGAGAGAATCCAACCAAAATAAATTATTAATAATAATAATAAATAAAGTGATATCTTTTGATACTAATAATTAATTTCCGAATAATTACTGACTTGACTACTATTTTTAATATCCCAGCAAACCCTCTCAACAACAGAGCTGTCAAGCTTCACAAGACGTGTTGATAAAAAAATATCAGAAAAAGAAAAAAAATCATCAAATATCATTGTACCTTCCAGATGGTTCGACGGTTTCAACTGGGAAGGGCTGGCGCAGCGCACGCTGGAGCCGCCCATCAAGCCGGTCGTCAAGTCGGCCATCGACACGCACAACTTCGACCAGTACCCGCCCGACGCGGACGAGCCGCCGCCCGACGACCTCTCCGGCTGGGACGCCACCTTCTAGAACTTTCTAGAACATTCGACAACATTCTGGAACTATCGAGAACGAGGAAACGTTCTAAATTTAAAGCTGGCTTAAAGAAAACTTCAAACCCTAATCAGGCGTGTTTATTTGCAAATTGTTCGTCCTTAATCCAGTTTTAATTTAGAGATATGCTACAAAGATTATAATATTTTTAAGCTTTTACTGTCTTTATGAATTTTTGTAAACAATATCAATTTTGGTACTTTATAGTATCTCTTTTACGTAAACGTGACAAAGTCACGTAAATATTTTTAAAATTATACTACGAGAGCTGACAACTATTCGTATAAATAGAAAAATATTTTAGAATGCAATTCAACAGAACACTCCGACTAAATAGATAATATTATATTTGTTTTGCAATGCAATTTGGCATTAGTTAGGATTTTTTTCTCATTTTAGTTATAATTCAGACTAGTTTGCCTTATAAGGCCTTGCCAAGGATTAAGCCAGCATGATACAATTTAGTATATTTAACATAATAGTATTATGTAAATATATATTAGTTCCTTTATACTTGGCACAGACATTGTTGTACATAACAATATTCAGATTTACATGTACCTACACAAACTATTTAATTTCTGTATCTTCATTTTGGCGCCATCTTAGAAACTGTGTTCTATTTTCAAAAAGTTTATGAAATGTGACATTACTTTTATGTGTTACTATATTAAGAAAAAGAGGTGACATGAATACCAAAATAATGTTACCAAGCAATGGTAAATGCCAAATCCACAATTATAGGATTTTAATTATTTGTAAATAAAAATTTGCTTTTAGATATATGGATGCGAATTTCAGTAATGTTATATCACTTACGATATTCTTTGTTAATAAAAATCGATGAATTGACAAAGTTGTGTGTAAAAACGAATTAAATTGCAATTTATTTGCAATGTTATAATTTGTTTTTAGTAATTATTTCGAATCTAAACGATACCGCAACTTATCCGTAATATTATAATAATAATTGTTAATTTTATTAAATGTATCAGTCTTATGAATGTGATAATAATTTTGTTGGTGTTGTTGTGTCTAGATGTGGTGCTCAAAAATGAAAACCTAAATTATGAATTAAAATTAGAAAATTTCTTAACATTGTAATTTGTGTTTAATATTAAATGATTTGCCAATGTTAATAGATAATTATTTTTTTTAATAATAAAACGTAAGCACAATTTTTCTCCACTTCACAGTTTGATTCGTAATTGTAAATATTATAAGCTAATTATTATTATACTATACTATGTTATATTGATAATTTTGTATGTTCATAAAATATTTTATTTTAGGAAGTGCTATATTAAAACTTTTATTGTAATTATATTGACGTTTATTTTTATAATCATAGGCTAATATGGAATTGTAATGAAGTTAGTTGTATTTTGAAATATGTGAAAATACATTATTTCGATCAGACGTAGCATTTTATTATTTTATTAAAACCTCAAACAACTATAGTAAATTACTTTTCAACTATGGGCTTCGAATTATATCCCTATCTCATTAATATTCTTCAGTTAATACTGTGATAAAAAGAATCACGTGTTACGCTTCCTTCGATTTACCTACATACCAAAGTTAATAATAGTTATTCAAAAGTGGATTCATTCAGTAGTTTTTTGCGTTAAAAATCAATCAAACATACATAAACACATTACACTCAGATCATACATCCATATATTACACCTACATCTATAGCTACATCTAGTAAAGGATGACAAATAGACAGAGAATGCGCATAATTTAAAAATTAAAAACCCATATTTTTAATTGACCTGGATACGTCGTCTAAATAATGGCCCATTTCAATTGAAAAGATTTTAAGCCGAGGTTCAGTTTTCATTATAATTGGAATTCAAATCGATCTCAATTTCTTAGGAATCTAGACAACATGGTTAGCTCTAATATAAGGTCTCCCTACGCGAAATTATGTTTATATTTGTGTACTTATAAATATCGTGGTAAAGGATTTTAAACGTCACTTTAAGTAATATTCGTTATGTATTTTATATGGACGCTATAGGTTAGTAATGGGGACATGATAAATCATATATATGTCGCAATGGTAACTGGTATAAATTTAGTTTAGAACCAAACATCCTTTACAGTCGGGTGGGGTACAATGTGTAAACTACACGGTAGTTTGTCTACAATTTTAACCAAGTCTTAAAAACGAACAGAGGGAAATCCTTGTAAAAATGTAGGTATCAGATTTTTGAAAAAATCTTTGTTAATTCAGATTAAGCTTACCTAGAACATTATGAAATTTCGCGTGATTAAAACAGGGAAGACATAATAAACGTCAATTACAAAAGTATAATACATACTTATTTTGTGTATATTTCAGAGAAGGTTAAGGTTGCTACCGTCTTTTACATGAATACACTAGAATAAGTTTTTTTCGTCTTTAATATGTACTAAAAATAACTTCGGTAACAAGAAATAGATGTATTTAATTCAGTCTTCGAATTGACAACCGCTTGGTTGCGGTTGGTACATACGCAGTAATACCTTAGTACGACTTACGCGTACATTTTTATTTTGTGGTCATTTTTTTTATTAAAAAGAAAAATATGAAATATGATGTATCCGGTATCTGTTGCAATATCACAGACAGCTTTGAATGGGACTTTTATTTTCTATTTATATATTATATATAATTGTACAATACATCTCTATTCTCTTGACTTGTACCATAGCATTTATGTACAGAGAGCGGAATTCCGTAGCGCAGCAGCTATCGGAAAGTTAAGGTACAACTTCCCATGTTCCT
>DWAJ01004610.1:0-12676 GCA_018238005.1 Eurema mandarina
AAGAATTTCACTTGACATCTTATTCAGATATTCACGATGTTATATCATTAATTGACATTCATATTTATCCGTTGTTCCGCTTTTTCGTCGTGTCAAGTGATTTTATATTGGATCGTGGTTTAGTAGACTTTCAATTAATGAAAATGTTGGATTAATAAAGCTGGTAATTCAATCGAGAATCGATTGGAGATGATTGATTATGAAGTGATATGTTGTTATAAAAATATAATAAATAAAGTAAGCTATGATAGGAATAATAGCACTTTTGAAATTAGATTTTGTCTGCATATATACTAACGTTTAAAGTTGGTCTAAAGATCAGGGAAGGACATAGGTTACCTTGATAATCCATGAATTGGTTTTAAAACTAGAGCGTCAGACCAACTCTGTTCCAAATTTAATTAAAAATTCTTCTTAGTTTCGCATCCGATTAATGCAAACAATCAAATAATCCCTTTTTATACATATGTAGACACTGCAAGTCTAAGAAAAGTCTAAATAGTTAGACCCAAATATGATTTTAAAATTGGATTTAAGTTTAAATGAAACATGAGAATTCTAACTGCAGAGGAAGGGGATTTAACTGTCCTCTAAACCAAAGGGAGTGTCTTCGACTAGTAGAACAACTGACTTATTAGCTGTTCGATGTCAATGTTGTATTTATGGTAAGTCTCGACGTCGCATTGGTAGCGACCGCTACAAACGTATTTTTAATTACTACGATATCTTTTGGACAAAGCCATACCTACCAAATTTTAAAGACGATATTTGAAATAAGTATATGTGCATTATTGGTCGTAAAGTTGCAACTAATAAGCGTCACACGGAAACAATATAAATATGTCAGGCAATGGATCGTGCGAATTAATTAGGTTATTCCGTCGGTGCGTCACGCCAGGCGCGCGCACCGAATGAATATATTATGTGCCTATATGTTTCCGGCAACATTAAATTGTATTGGTAGCTTATAGTGAAGGTAATTGAAATAAGACTTGATCCAATAGGTTATCACTACATAGAAAACTATTAGGCTTTCTTTATATCCCTATTATGCTTCAATCTTTAGTAGTTTAAAACTTCGCAACGAATTCTCGTGCGTTTTTTTTTGCAAGTGATTTAAGAAAAAGGTTTTTAAATGTATAAAATGCATAATATATGCGAGCAAAGATAGGGAGGGTTGCTATTTAGTAGTAATTAAAAATCTTGATGATCTTTGGATGCGCAAACGTAAGCTACGTTCAGTAATGAGGTCAAAGTGAAATATAATTTTATTCAGCTTGACTTATTATATTGACACTTATTTTTACATAATAATTATGTACCGCCGTTTCGGGATAAACAAGACTGCAAGCAGTTAAATGTAAAGAAAGGTGTTTATAAATATGAGATACTATATTTATAAGAACCATTTTTGGTTAACATCGAAGACGTAAGGTGAAAAATCAATATCTAATAGTGTAAACAGTAAGAATAGATTATTGAATAACATTTTTTTTTCATAATAATCTTATTAGATTGTATCTAGCATATCTAGCAAATTATTTTTCTGCATACTTGTTTTAACGAGGTATGATGAAGTTTGACAAGGTTGAAATTTATTTGCAGTAAACATATCTCGTAAAATCTTACGTTAAACAGCTTGGTTTCATTTTAAGCTTCCTTACGCTCTTAGACCTCTTTCAAGCTACTTAGTAAAAATGCGTTAATAATAAACCTTATATATCCGTGCCTTTAACGCGACTTCGAGTAAACTTACTCTTTGATAAATTGCTACGGAATATCGTTAAAAAATCATAAAAATGAAATCACTTACGATTAATTCCATTTTTTGCACACACACAAAATTATACACTTGTCAATAATATTTCACTAACGAAAGTAAATTGTTTTCAACCCACTACCAACTTATACGCATGTTTATGCTATCCCTACTTTTTATATGCGTTAGAGGGAGGGTGTGCAGAAAAAGTGAAATTGCACTTTGTAATGTGAAGGTATAAGTTTGGTTTTTGCGTGGCTTTAAATGTGATTGTGTATTGTTTAATTGATAAGGATTTCGATATTTGAACAAGAGAGAGGATGAATGATTTTATTAACGGTTTTAATAGCTGTTATTTGGTTTATTGTGTGTTTACATGTTTACTTTACTTTTAATAAGCTAAAAAGCTTTTTATAGATTTTAGTTTATTAACTAATAAAAAGGAAAACATATTGAATAAATATAAGATTATGCTTTTTAGCTGTAGCTTTTTCAAATTTTATGTAAAAAGCTAGACGTGAAAGAAATATGTAATTTATAAAGATTTTAAATTGTCTAACAATTTACTAGAATTGCCTAGGTAAGGTAAAGGTAGATTAAATATAAACGTATATTACATTTCGTTATTATATAAGTACGAATTATATAACGAAATGTAATATTATGTCAGGATGCATTTTACAAAAAAAATATTATTAGAAATATCCCACAAATATTCTAAATGCGATGCGAAAAATTTCTAAGACGTAAGCGGGTCTTATATTACGTAAAAATTTTGAATAGATTTGTCATACACGTAGGTTAATTGATACGCCCTTTTATCTCAGAGTCGCTAAAGCATTGAAAACTATACAGTATCCATCTAATAAAACAATTTCTTCATCTAGTTATTTCTATATTTACATCAGCTTAAATTAAAATGAAATTTATTCAACCCCAATGGTTATTCTAAATCAAAGTGAAAATATCTATTCTAAATTCTAGACCAATTATTAAGTGGCATGTAATAATTGCGCAAATAAAAATAAATCTATTAACAGTAATCTCATCTATGCATTAGACTATAAAATTAAAGAAATATTATAACGCGAACGAATTTGTGTCAACAACAGTAGGCGAGTTGGTACGGATAATGTAATATCTTGTAATGTATGTGAGTAAAATTTTGCGATTTGCAAATCATTAAGGCGATATATACACGAAACGATGGATAATTAGACTACAAAAATAGTAGTCCGATCGACTACATAAGTTGTCCCTTCCGGACAAGTGTAGTCCAGTAGACGACAAAAGTTCACATTCAAAGCGACCACCAAATTCACGGGCGGACCATGTACCTACAGTTGTAAAGCTTTGTGCCTCATGTATGTGGTTCTGGCTTATAAAAAGGAATTGATTGGGATACAAGGGAATAAAGGAAGGGGAAGGGAAGGGAAAATTGCGCTACAGATGCTTCTACTGACAGTACTAAATGTAATGTCTTATGACGTGTCATTTCTTGATGCCGGTTTTCTGTGAGATGTCGGTGCCGATCGGGTGTAATTCAAATTAAATCAAATTAGAATAATGAATAACATAAAATATAAATATCAGAAATGTATTCCTTACCCCAACAATACGGAACTTTTCTCTGACCAGTCGAAGAATGGCTGGTTCGATGTCAAGAAATTGTACATATGCTGAGAATATCATATTAAAGAGCTATTTAGAACTCGGTTCAAAAGAATCGGTTACTATGAATTTCAGTGTATACGCGCCCTGATCACAAGGAACCGATAAAATCAGTGAGACAACGCTAACGCGTCATAAAATTATATTGTGGAAGTTTATAGAGCATTAAATAATTCATTATTCACGTATTGGGATTGCGACGCGCTCAGGGACACGATCCGAGTTTCGCTTATTATAATTATTATAATAATAATGATAATAATAACACAATTGTGTAATCGTTTTCTATGTCATAATATGATTGTACTAAAAGGGATGGGTAGTTGAAGAATGAAAGAAAAACATTCAAAATTAATAATTTGAAATGAGAACCTTACTGGGCAAAAAAGACTGATATACAATTAATTAACTTGGGTAGCTATGATCTTTAGTTTGGCTAGCATGCCGTATTAATATAAATCAGATCAAAAATGCATGAGACGAGATGAGTTGATATGTTTTTTGTGTATTGTTATAGTCCTAGTTTTCCAATTATAGCATTAGAGCGCATTTTGCGGCATAATGCGTAACGTTTAATGTTTCAACTACAGCAACGCTTCGTACAATCGAGCATTCTCAAAAGTGTATTAAGTAGTGCTTTCGCTTGAAGCATGCTATTACATGTGCAGTGACAGAAAATTAACAATTTTTTTTAAGTGACATTGATCGAAATGTCTTATGCTCTGTAATAAAACAAGAAATGTATGTGTGCTGATATGTTTCTTTCTTTCTTTCTTTTTTTTTTAATAGTGCGTAATATTTCAACAGTTACGTGGCCAGATCCGTATAGTTCTAGGAAATAAACGGCATCATAATTGAATCGCTGAACATCCATCATTGTTAATGTGTGAGCGTTACCGTAATTACAGACGGTTCAGACTGCAAAAGTGTATTAGTACGTTTAACATTCCATATCATAGTATCGGTAAATAATCCGTACTGATATTATAAATGGGAAAGTGTGTATATCTGTCTGTATGTTTGTCTTTCTTGTACGCAAAAACGGCTGCACCGATTTAGTTGAAATTTCGGATGTAGGTAGGTAATACTAAGGATTAAAACATAGAATACTTTATATATCGGTATTGCCCCGGGAACGGGGACTACGCGGGTAAAACCGCGGGACACGCCTATAAATAACTGTTTTTAGAGGAAAAAATACCTATAGCCTTATATCGCTGATTTTTAAATACAGAGAACATCTAATCAAATAGAATATGTATTTCTATGTTAAAAACTTTTTTATAGTAGTCTCTCGATAACAACTGAACCGATTTAGATAATTTATAGTAGTAGGTAACTGTATTCTTCTTCTTCTTCGTCGTGACCTCATGACTGAGGGACGTGACTATGGTGCGTCACCCTGGCCACCATTTCCTCCCAGTCGTCCATAGCGTCCTGTGGACTCATGCAGCACAGGACGCTACGGGAGCTTCGTTGCTAACATCTATCCAGATGGCTCGAGACCGAATTGACTGTATTATTTAGAGTAAACTACGGTAACAGGCTTTTTCGACTTTTAATACATTAAATTATAATTAAGGGGTGAAGTTTTGAGTGCTTGTGTGTTGTTTTTGCTTCTTCTTTAATTAAGTAATCCGAGACGCAATGATTAAAAGTTTTAGATTTGTAAAAGTTCTTCATTTGAAGTTCCGCGTTTGATTATTTTGGATAATTAAAGAAAATCGAGGTAGCAATAATTATTATTTAAAAGCCTATCTTTTAGTTTAAAATTTTAAGGATGTTTTAAGGAGCAAGTACTACGCTTCTCTACGAATATATAAATAAACCCCCCTCCCTTCCCCCCTTTTAACCCTTTTTCCAGTTAAAAAGTAGCTATGTTCTTTTTCAGGCTCTAGACTTGACAGGCTCTAGAAATGAAATTTGGTACACATCTGTGTACAATCGGTTCGGCGGTTTAGCCGTAAAAGCGTAAAATGATAAAAAGTTTCAACCCCCCGCGCAACCTTTTGGGGGTTGATTAAAAAAAAAGTAGTCTATGTCCTTCCTCAGGCTCTAGACCATCAGTGTACCAAATTTCGTTCTAATCGGTTCAGTAGTTTTAGCGTGATGGAAAGACAGACAGACAGAGTCACTTTCGCATCTATATATATAAAAGAAAGTCGTGTTAGTTACTTCACTTATAACTCAAGAACGGCTGAACCGATTTAGCTGAAAATTGGCAGGAAGGTAGTTTAGAGTCAGGAGAAGGACATAGGATACTTTTTATCCAGTTTCCAGGGAATTATTTTTTTATGAAAGTAAACGCGAACGGAGTCGCGGGCAACAGCTAGTTTATAATATTAGTATCGAAGTATGGATTATCCTAAAGATAGTGGATATGATTGAAACACTCATTGCAACTAGACCATTGCATTACGTAACACTGCAGTTATTATGTAGGCGGGAAATTCACATAATAAATACCATCTTCGCGGCGCTCATTAAAATATGCGGAAAATTCGATCGTTATGTCAGCCTACCCGCAATTATATTGTTATTCTTTAATGTATAGTCTATCTTTATTTTATTTATATTATATAGAGGATTCAATTGTTTGTTTGTTACAACTGAATAGTCGTCTTAACTTAGAATCGATCATTATGAAGTTACACTATTCTCGTGTAATGTAGTTTTAAGTACATTTAAGAGTATTTGGTTGCAAAAATAATGGTAGTGTGTATTAATATATTGACTATGTAATGAAATAATAAAAATAAACATCAACAAAATTTGTGATTTGAAAAATCTTAAGTTATGTTTCAAAGTATACGTAACCTCACGCATTATTTTAATTATTTTTTTTATTTATTTACCCTTTTTACATTTAAATCTTACAGACTATTTGTACAGAAATAGAAGAAATGTATTTAGTAATTTTTTTCT
This sequence comes from Eurema mandarina, assembly GCA_018238005.1. NCBI lineage: Eukaryota > Metazoa > Arthropoda > Insecta > Lepidoptera > Pieridae > Eurema > Eurema mandarina. Next base: position 6,356 of record DWAJ01004610.1, read on the forward strand.
AGCTTTTTCTCTGGAATGGTTTATTTATTATGAAAAGAAGTTTCTAATATATAACATAGATGTTTTTCCTTCTAGATATTTATGTGAAAACGAAATTAATTAAAAAAAAATTTTTAACAAGAGCGAAACCGAGGCACGCTGCTTGTATGGGGAGTGTGTAATGCAATTGGTAATTCGTGCTGTTATATTTAATAGCGTATATTATGTGAAAGTCATACATGGGTTAGTCTATTGGATTCGTAATAAATGGAATGTTATAGATGATACGGTACTATGGAAAATATTTATAGGGATTATATATAATTTTAAAAGAAAGATAACCTGGTCATAGACATTTTTTAATGACTAACTAGTGGTAAGAAAATTGGTTGCGTAGTTTAAAAGATACAAGAATACATAGGGACAGACAGAAAACCCCGATTTGGTTTTATACTGTTTTATTTTTGGTATAGCCTTCCTCCATCAGTTGTCCAGATTGACTATTGCGATGCCATTTCAAGACCTATAAGAAGATGAAATACAAATAAAAGACACTCATCAAAATCGGTTTAATCATTCCGGTTCTAAGAGAACAAATATAGAGTTGAATTGAGAACTTTTTTAATAGAAGTGGGTTAATAAGACGTGTTCTTGAAGTTGACGTGTTCAAACAAACAAATAATCTTTTTAGCCTTATATTAGATTTATGAATTTAAAGATAATTAGATATAGCTGAGATATAGCTACACTGAGTTGGACAGCTTACAAGTGACGTCATAGTGGTGAATCTTATTATTTTATGCTCTTACATCGTTCTAGATAGGTCACCTGGTGGTTCAAATGACCCATAATTTTTTCAATATGGGCCTGTAGTCTTATATAATAATTAAGTAAAATGAGCAGAAATGATTTTCTTAATAATACCAGTACAGTACGAGGTGGATTGTGCCAAGAAATAACCTCTTGTTCAAATTAAAAGTTACGACACCTTTTAGTATCGATGTAAAATTAATGTCCATATCAGTTGCACGTTCTCAGCAATTGGAGCAAATAGCGGGAATAATTCGAGATTTTTATACGAGATGTGCACGCACGTTACCTTCTGATGTAACGTAATGTATTAATAGTTATTCTAGTTATTGATCAGTTTTTTTTATTATGAAGTGGGAAGACGAGCTGGACGTACTACCAATGGAAAGATATACGCCAGCCCACAACCAAAGCAGTGCTACCCGGAACTTAGCTCTAAAGCCAAATTCCGGGCAGGGGTGTATAAGTAGCATCACGAATCTTTAGCGCTGAACGAAACCTGCGCAGAAGTCAAAAGAAAAGGTATCGAGGGGACGACACGGCGCGCGGGGCGCGTGATCGTCGGGTGCGCGAGCGTTGATTGCTTGTCCCAGTCGTGTTGTCTTTCTCGCACCAATACGTCAATTACGAGCGCGATTCTCGCGATGCGCAGCTATTCTCGTCCAGCGCTAAACATTCGTGACGCGACCTATACTACACCGACGCTTCCCACTTTGAGTCATGAGATCTTAAGAGTCATTAGCCCAGTAACATACACCTTACACCCCTGTTGGTGTTAGTTTATTATAAAAGAGCTCTAATTGTGTTTGCAATATTCTTTCACATAAGATCGGCAATTGTTTCTAAAGCCCTTAAGCTCAAGTGGTTACGGGCGGCGATGACTTTTAGACGTCAAGTAAAAAAGTTTAACATGTATTGAAAACAACATCTCTGATAAAGCTTTACTTCTTACTTATAATTATCTATTGATAAGTGATGTCTAAAACAGTTTCTCGAATTCTTGAAGCAAACACTAGTTAGTAAATAATACATATTTCTTCTTATAGAAAAAAAATTACAAATTGCTCAAAGCTGCATACAGTACGCAATACGCATGTACCGAACATCTCTTTAATATATCTCAAAAAAATTCAAAGCTAACGATAGCAGATGAAAGTAGTAGATCTTAACTTGAGATTAAAGCACAAATTTCGGGGCAAAAAAAGTTGTCGAATCACGAATATAAATAAAATGACGATGCCGATCTTATTGGTTACGTGTTGACGTGTTATACAATATGGATGTGGTTATGCATGTATGTGTATGGGTAAGCCAATAGTTTCGTTTTCATACTATATTGTGGTATATCATTTGAGGAAAGTGTTTTGATTTGTATGTTGACAGACATAAGGCACAGGTTGTTTGAGCATAGGTAATGTCCAAACAATTATATATTTTTGTAAAGGCTAGGTAAAGCTTTTCAATTGTAAGTTTCTCTTCAGGCACTAGTTTTTCACATTTCATTATTTCCTTATTTGTGAACAGCGTAATAATCACACCCGTCCGTTCAAAACTTTAGCGTAATGTATATATTTATAAATCCATATCAAATTATGATCTTGGAACTGCAAATCCAGTTTTCAACAATTAAGGCATATTAAGTACTACCTGGCCTGATGCAACTTCGTAAAACCTTTAACCTATCCTATCTGTAACCCTACACCTATCCCTTTTTGATGGTATTGAGAACCATCTTTGTACCTCAAGGTATTTTCTAAAAAGAGAAATTTATAAATCGACTCCGCGGTTATAGAGTTATGCACTTGATAATATTTGACGATTACAGATTTTCCAATCTAGAAGAAAATGGCAGTAACTGACAAATAATATAAATTGTATATTAATTACCATTTCAGTTCTGCAAACGCAAAGAAATGGGAAGTTGAATTGGCGACGCTTAAAAGTAACAATCTGCGACTCACTGCCGCGCTTCAAGAGAGCACGGCGAACGTTGATGAGTGGAAACGACAGCTGCACCAGTACAGGGAGGAGGTGGCGAGGGCGAGACACTATGCGGGGAAGGGTGAGTACTGAGAGCTAATGGAAATAATGTCTGTCGACTTATAAAAGACCGCTTAATACCTACAGTGGTAACAGAACTGCTTTTTTTATAATTTGTAAGGTCTACGTAAAAGCTAACGGGCCACCTGATGGTAAACGGTCACCGTCGCCTATGGACATGGGCAACATCAGAGGAGTCGCCAGTGCAACGTCAGCCCCGAAGGAAAATCTGCGCCAAGGGTTGTGGGTTCGATCCCTAAACTGAAAAAATATATTTGTGATTTAGATTTGCGTTTTTCTGTGGTCCGGATATTTCAGGGTAACGTCTTTGAAATAAAAATGTCTGTATGTAATTTGTCCGTTATCTAGTTAGCATAACCGAAGTTCTTTTTAGCGTGGGACTAGACGGCGCTGCGTTAATAGGCACAGTCTCAATTGTTTTACCTTATATTGGTAACTGTAGGGTTAAACTTATTTCTTTAACTACGAGATGAAACCTAGACTTCTTGTGACTATGTTGCCCATTGAGGTACTTTACCTATAAACATATATTTATTCAACTAGGCTACATAATAACATTTTTGAATCGTCTTTATAGGTATTACAAAACATTTACCACCGGTTCGGATAGCAGTTTCTACAGAGAAGAACCGGCAAGAAACTCTGATAATTAATTGCTCTTTTAAAAAACTATTTCTTAAATTGTACTAAAGCTGTATTTTACACATATTAATAAATGACGCAATGATAGGTGGTGATGCGAACGAAGTGGAACAACTGCGGCAGCGCGTGGCTCAGCTCGAGGCGGAGTTAGCGCAGAAGAATGAGGAGTTGGCGCAAATCACCAAGTCGAAGAAAAGCGAGCAGGTACGTCTATACTTCTATGCTTAATGTTGATTACTCTTGATGTTATATTTTGTGTTAGATATGTCTGAAGACGAGCAGAAAACGGCAAACGAGCAGGCGAGCAACCTGGTGGAAAGTGGCCTTTGCTGCTCATTCACACTCGCGGAGCTTGATATATAAGTATGTGAGGGTTTAAACATAAATAAATAAAAATCATTTCATAATTTTCCAGGACGCTGAAGCGAAAATGGCTCAAAGTCAGTTAGAGTTGGCGCTGGCGGCGCAGGACGGGCAGCGGCAGGTCATTCAAGCGCTCAACGACCAGCTGTCGCGGCAGATTGATGAGCTGGTGAGTGCTTTAGACTCTTTTCAGTTGGGGCGATATTAGCGCTGTAGTCTGATATGTATGTTGACATGTCTTTGAAAATATAAATTGCATAAAAGTTCGAGCTTTGTTAAAATATAAAATAGGTATTTTTATGAAACAAATATTATTGAAATCATTTATTTTATGAAGTCCCGTCAATTGCTTACAGTCAACAATCCACCGCGAAATAAACACGGCGCTGCAGACATGAGACGCGGCGCGGCGCCGGCCGCTGCCGCTGCTGCTGCGCGCGCCGGACGTGTGCGCACCGCCAGCGCCGCACGCCGACTGAATACTCTCGGTGTTTCGCGTGCAGGACACGTTCTGAGGTTCGCGCTTTTGCTTTCGAATTTCGAATTTTGTTCGTACGTACGTAGCTAGGATTCGGTTTTCTTCTCGAGTTTTTTTTTCTTTCTTGAATGTCTAACTTGCCAGTTTCAGCTGGTCTTACGGATTATCAAGGATTGAACCGACGCTTTGGTAACTGCGTCTCGGAATTTTAAATACCTATTGCGGTGAAGTTTTTTTTAGAGAATGGAATTTGCCAGTAAAGCTGAATTTAAATCAAATCTGACGTTCGATCTTTGAATGTATAATAATGATTGTTATTGGCTTCTGAAGCTATTGTCTTTTATTAAAATGTAAGTGGCCAGTGACGACTTTTTTCTCGAATATTGTAAATGATCGCCGAGGCTATTTCTTCACAGTTTGTGACACATGTGTCAAAGCTGCTTATTATTGCGATTCTAATTTCAAATTGAAGCCCTAAACATGAGAATAAATATTATTCAATCTGTCTTGTGGTTGTATTTTTAATCTATTCTGTGGTCTATGCAAGGTTTTAATGTTGACATTTGTTCGAATTGTGTAACGATACATCTATATTGAAACGTTCAGAGCTAACTGTTAAGCTGTAACATATTGGGTCTTAGAATTTGTACGTATAATTAATTAAGGTTAATTTTTCAAAGTTTTTTGATATTATGTAGATCTTGTATTTACACGTGTCTCGAATATTAATTAATTTTACTTCATAACTTTTTTAATATTAGAATTGTGAACAACCTCTACTGTTCATGCCATACATTTTTAAAATTTAGGGTATATCGGTAAAATTTTCGATTTTTTAAATTTGGAATAAAAAATGTAATGTATGTGAACGTGTTTCTAACTAAAGTGGCCATCATCATTCTCGTAAGAACATTCTAGAATATTTCAAGCCCACCTTTGTAAATAAATATATGATTTTTAAACGTTATAGTTAGTGTAAGTTTTAGTTATGTGAACCTGCATAGCGAAATACCGAAACACTATATTTAGCAAGTCGTTAGTACCTATACCTAAGTACGGTTGGCAAAACAAACAAAAAATATAACTAGCAATCACAGTCGGCTTTTTTAATGTTCGTTTATATTGTGTTTTTTTTAATATTTTATGTACCGTCAGCATATTTTATAGAAATAGTAAATTATATTATATTAATTATTTTGTTACGTAGAAACCATTTTGTGTTCGACGTAGATATTAATTTAGAGAAACGAGCATAGTCGAATGTGCGTATAGTATTTTGCTAACCGTACACACTATTCTTAAGTTCGTAGCTATGGTCTTTACATTGAGATTGTCGTGTTTGATTTATTCCTAATTAAAAAAAATTAAATAGTAAAATTCCCATGTCCCTATTAAATCGCGTCTAAGTCGTATTTCCTTTCATCTAATGACGTATTTATACATTGAAAAGTTTTAAATATGTAGATATTAATGTAACGTTTAACCGGAGTAGATATATTATTTATTAAAGAGTTCTATCGCATCAAGACACCATGTCAGTGATACCAGTTATAATATTTTCGTGAAAGAAAAACATATTTTTGTGGTTTCACTTGCATAGTGTTCTATTGAGATATGGCCCAATCTTTCTCAATCTATGATCTGTTTCGCATTTCTTTATGGTATTTAATTAATAGGTGTAATTGTGTCGTGTATCTATCTACACTGGTGAAAAGTCTAACTCGAAATGTCTTAGCTAATTAGAATTTTACTGGTGCGGACTCTTTATATTTGTCAATGCTATTGTTTACTTCAATTGTTTTTACTAACAGTGATGTAGACAATTAAAAAAAAATTAAACTTATTATAGGTCGCGTCACGAATCTTTAGCGCTGAACGAAACCTGCGCAGACGTCAAAAATAAGGTTTCGAGGTAACGGCGCGTGATCGTCGGGTGCGCGAGCGTTGATTGGTTGTCCCAGTCGTGTTGTCTTTCTCGCACCAATACG
>DWAJ01004611.1:0-12675 GCA_018238005.1 Eurema mandarina
GTCGTGTTCACTTTGTTCGTACCCAGACCCACCATCTGATGACAATTTAATTATCACTACACAGTATAAAACAAAGTCACTTTCTAGGTTTCTATATCCCTACTAGCTGTGTCCCGCGGTTTTACCCACGTAGTTCCCGTCCCCGGCAATATACCGGGATGTAAGCTATCCTATATCTCAAGTTGGATCGAACTGCACATGGTGTGCGAATTTTATTATAATCGGTTAAGTGGTTTAGGAGTCCATTGAGGACAAACATTGTGACACGAGATTTATATATATTAAGATGTATAATTAATTCTTAAAAACTACGAAACCGGTTCTCATACGGTTTTCTTTAATAGACTGATTCAACAATTATTAATTTTTTTTTGTTTATTTATAAGTAAATTAATAATTATTTTAAAATTCAATTCGTTAAGGTCTGGTGTGGAAATCGTCGATCGCCTCTAGCACAGTGTATATCTAGTCTAGTTGAGGCGATCGTCGTGTCCTTTCTTTTTGTGTTCGACTTAATCATGTTCTAAATAAACGATTTTTACTTTATTTTTATTTATTAATAGGAAGGAATACATGCATAATATGAACGAAACGGGGTCGCTAATTATAAGTAAACAAGTTTTTAGCCATCTAAGCTAATTCCAGTGACAAACAAGACTGGCAGTGATTTACTTTTATAGCAGTAGTAAAGAAATTAGTGCATAATAAAAAAAGTGGAAAAACTCGATGACAATCGTCTAATTGTCTTGTTTCTTTAACCTTATGACAAGCATCTTATAGGAAGGTATGTTTCCGTAATTTCATATCTTAAATGAGGAAGCAATGAAGGTTATACAATTTTAATACCATCTATAGGTCGGGTCATTTATGTTTAGCGCTGGACAAGAATAGCTGCGCATCGGTAAAATCGCGCTCGTAATTGATGTATTGATGCGAGAAAGACAACACGACTGGGACAACCAATCAACGCTCGCGCACGCGACGATTACGCGCCCCGCGCGCCGCTCCGTTACCTCGATACCTTATTTTTGACTTCTGCGCAGGTTTCGTTCAGCGCTAAAGATTCGTGACGCGACCTATACCAGCCTATCAGTTACCTATCCTATATAAATAACGTACTATCTAATCTATGTGTAATGTGCATTTATTATGACGTATTACTATGCTACTGCGTCGTAAAAATATCACCCTGTACTATGTTAGCGATGCTATAGATCTAAAATAATTCCCTTAGGCAAACATTTGAATTCCTTTGTTATAACTTCATTTTAACTAACTTCAATATTATTAATAAATACAAAAGCCTACAACACTCCTTAGTTAAGTTATAACAAAAAATATTATAATATGTATTTTAGACACTGAATCATACTAATTTCAGCCACAGTTCATATGATAACAAACCGTAGGCTTATGAAAAATAAACCACAATTCTAATTATTGCATTAAGGATAAAGATAATGCCGTGAATAAGACAAACACACAAAATACCCTCGGCTTAGAAAAATAAATCAGTACCCACGCAAAGTTTTCTTCGCTCTCACTTAATCCTTTATTCCAACCTTTTGAAGCAAAATACCAAGGGTTACCTACTTAACATCTAAATCTATCCATCCCTTTCCCCTGCTAACATTTAAAACGAGACAAAAACAGCTTCATCAAATACTCCGAATGATTTGGACAAGGGTTCTTAATTAACACTATGAAGAATAAAAATAAAAGGTGAAAGGATAATGAAACGTCTTTACCTGCGAGATAAGCTGAGCTCGAGAAAAAACTCGTTAATGAAGGGACAAAGTGATTTAAATGCGTCTTCAGACATCTGGCAAATGCACTTAAAAACGTGCTAGCCGTAGCAAAGTCGGGCACCGACTGACCGAATTCGAAATTTAAATCGCAGATGACAGCTTTCTTTTTTTTAATTTCAAATTCAATTCTTGCTCCGACGACTTGCATTTTAGCGATTGTAAAAAATACGTTTAATTGCGAAAAACATTGCGAGTTGTTCTTGTATTTCATGCTTCTATTATTTCGCGTTGTTTTGTCCTCACGTTTAGTGGGTCAAATATTTTTTCTTTTGTTTTATGTAATTACTTTAATTTTCTTTTAAGCACGTTATGCCTTTTCGGCGTGCACGAAGGCTGATATAGTTTTTAGTAGTTTATTAGAAAAATTACAATTTTCAATTAATTTATATCAAATTCTATAAAATACTATAGACCGCGTATAAAATAAATAACTTAATGTTTCAATACAAAAGTATCACTTGAAGATATAAATTTGATTATTACTAAATCCCAAAAAAAAATCTCTAATATCCCCGTCATATAAAACACCGTTCTCTAACAACAATACTGCACCTTGAAACAACAATATAATCACATTTTCCGATTAGCAACAACATTGAGGTTACTCGTATTTTCTTGAAATAAAAACCAATCAATTAAAAAAGCATCGCCGAGAACAATACCGTTTCGTTATTTTAATATTATTCAAAACGCAAATCGCCTTACCCACTCGATTTTGCCGGGTTTCATAAAATTGACTTGGAAATGTTCAACTTTCGGTCCTTCGAAGCCCTTGAGCTTGTCTTTCGGAGAAAAATATTTGATTTCACTTTGCTTTTAAATAAATTATTCGTAGGTTCGAGTGTGTATTATGTTATTGTGTTGACTTTTATTTAGGTACTAGCTCTGCTGCGCGGTATTACCCGCTAAGATTATATCACAAAACCTTTCAGTCTTTTTTTGTTGTAAATGATAATCCATATATCTTTGACTACTTATATTACTTAAGTGAAAGTAACTTTATGTTACGCTAAATATGATTGTCCTAAAATTAAGAAACAGTCTATGGAAGTGCGAAACTGGTTATGAACAAAATAGGGTTCTACAGACAGAACTTAACACATTTTTTTTATATACCTAGTAAGTGATTTTTCTATTTTTGTCAAAGTAAAACTGACTTTAATAAAAGGATGCGAGAAAAAATGTTATTATTTATTAAATAAGTAATAAAATATGTGAAAAGCGTTAGTTACGTAGTTTTTGAAACTATATTTCTCGGAAAATTAAAACACCATTTCATCAAACACCAATTAAATTTATTTATTCGAAAAGTTTGACGTCCAATCGTGCTGAAAGAAATCATCTCAAAAAATATTTAATATTCTACTGTAGAGTAAACCAATTATCGTCAAAAATCTAAAATCGAATTAAACAAATTATTGATATCAAATCTGCAGGTGAAAAACAGACTCGATTTAAATCATCCGATTTATCGCGAGCGTTCTTTTCAAGGCAGTGATTGAAAAATCGCTCGTCAGCGCTCGATAAAGCGTAGTTATTTCAATAAAATCACCACAACTCAAATTAAAAGGCACAAATCGAGAACTCACTCACTAACAAACCTTGTTCAGGAATCTCAAAATCGGGTATTGATGGTTATGGTTCTTTATAGGTAACGACACGATATCGTATGATTATATATTTTTAATTAGCTGTTTATTTATTTCTTTATTTTCCATTTTACCACAAAATATCCTTAAAACTAATCACACAAATAATTTTGTGAAGTGTAAAGGCCGCTCGCCTTGTAACTTGAAGTGGTTTCTGCCAGGAAACATTGATTTTTTTATTAAAGTAACCAAAATTCTTTGAACTAAAATAGCGCTGTTCCTTAGTAAGAAGCCATAAATGATCACGTCGCTACCATAAGGTCGTTAACGCTATTTCGAACCAAATTGACCATGACCATAGTATGGAAAATAGTGAATAAAAGTAAATAGATGACATCCAAAACAATTCTTAAAACTTGCATCGCGAAAGAACATCGTAAATCATTTAAAGCATCAATACCAATAAAACCTCCTTTTACGATACCGTAAAGATGTTTTTTATCGCAACATATAAAGGCCTATCTCTCGAGCCGACTCAACATTTCCTATTACTAACTCTTAAGTGGAAGCTAAGCGATTCTAAGTTAACCATTCCAACTTGATTCGTTACAACTTCACATGTGTAATAGAAAAGTCAAGGTTTAGGCTTCGAGTTTAAATTTAGTTTTAAGAATGATTACTTAAGGGCATGACAAGTTTTACAATTGAGTATAAGTTATAAAACTTACCTTAAGCTAACTAAGTTACGTCCGGTAAATGGGAGAAACGGGTCTCATTTTTCTCTTCCTTTAATCCTTGAGGCCAAAATTCTCCTTTTTCAAAAGTAAAAATGGCTACGAAACGAGGTACTTTGCTATGTGACATTTCATGCCACCCATATAAGCCACTTATCTTGCGTACCTTCTGAATTCCTTCTCCAACATAACGTTAGCAATAGACTACAAACATAGCGCACACACACACGCTTATTAACACCCCCTCTAAACTGACGTATAACTTTCTGTGAGCACAATATATTATTTTAGTTTCTTTCTTTTTTTCTCATTAATTATTTTATGATCTTTTTGTGGTGTCGTGTTGGGGGGAGACCTGGTGTCCTGAAATACAGGCCAAAAGCTTAGTTTAGGCACCAGTCTCCCACAATATGTTACCAAAACTGTTATGCATATTGTCGTAGAAAATAAATGTTTTTATTATTATTTATTATTATTTACCACTAATTCAGAAGGCAGTTCTACAGAGCAGAACCGGCAAGAAACTCTGATAGTTGCTCATTTTAAAAACAATAAGATAAAAATATGAGCAACATCTCAACCATTACAATATTTATACATCAAAAGGGTCACCATCCGGCGAGCATTTTAATAAAGACTCTCTATATTTTGTCTATATGATTTTATTCAAAACTCATAAATGTGGTAACTATTGGTAACAGAATTTTTCAAAATCAGTGAAATAGAAGGTGATCTACGATTTCAAAATCTATATTTCCTAATTGAATAGCTTATAGCTACAGCAGAAATCTCTAGACAGTACACATTTACTTTAATAATAAATTAAAAATAAAATTACCTCATTCTTTCTATTCCAAATAGCGACAGCTTTCTTACAATTTTCAAGAGCCTTAACATAGTTTGTTTCAGTCTGATCTAAATTTGTTGCTTTTCTAAACAACATGTACTTTTTCTTGGCGTCAGAAGCATGGAAGCTTCTCGCATCATCTTGGTTCAATACTGATATTGGGTTATTAACTTGTATATCATGTGTTAGTATTATAGCATTCACTTCTTCAAACTTAGTTGAGATAACTTCTCCTAAAAATTTAAATATTGCATCATTAATTACTTATACTTTAAAAATGGTTATATTACTCTAGCAGAAATAAATACTATACATACAATTAGTCTTGTTATTATACATAAAGGCCTATTAGATCAGTCCTGAAATTGGACTGATCATAGTAAAATTAGATAAACTAATAAAACATATATTTAATGGGTAAAACAACTTACCAGATGATGATTTCACTTTATAACTTGAAGCACCAGAAAGAGTAATATTTCTGATAATTGTTATAAGATCTCCGTAAATATCGTGCTTGTAAGCCCTAGGGCTACTGTTTCTAATTTTAATTTCAATTGTAGCAGAGTTGGCGCCCTTTTTGATAAACGCTGCAAAGTATCAATATAAGATGTAGCAATATCATATTTATGTATATTAAATTACTCAAAAGTGATTTCTTACAATGAAGATTGCTTCCTCGGTTCGTAGCAGTAGCTCTACCTCCTAAACCGACAACTAACGCCGTTAATATAGCACTTTTACCGCTCCCATTTCTTCCAACAATAAAGTTAACATTTCTATTAAAGTTTATTTCCAAATTATCATGACAGAAAAAGTTTTTTACGTGAATGCTATGGATTGATCCATCAAATTCTTCTTCAGCACATTCTGTATCCATGATTTTGGATAGTTTGTAACTTTGTAAATAACTTTTCCGACGCAAACGCCGTATTTTGAATTCATCTAAAATCTTGTCTTATTTCTACTGTGACAGTTATGACAGCTGACTGCTGAGTGTTGACTTTTGCAATTGACGGTAAGTATTCACTAGTTCGTCGAATGTCCTTATCTGTGATCTGTCCGACCGTCCGAAGTGTAGGTACGTATTTAAATAAAAATATTATGTTTCGTCGACAGTGTTAAAGTAAATTATAAATAACTTTATACCTACACTCATACTGTTAAATTTTTCCGACTAACTCATGTTGTGGGCTATCGTTATGTAGGTGTTAAATAAAAAAAACGAAACCCTTATATAACATTACTTTGTTATTCCTCTGTATATCTGTTTATATATTCATGCCTTTATATAGTACCTTTCATGGATACACGTGGAGGGATTGAATTTCAGTTAAAATTCTATTCTTCGGACCCTTGACGGCATGAGCAAAACATATAAACGACAACACTCATTTTTCAATCTAAAGGCGGTTATGCCTATTAAGTACTCAATAGGATTTGCATTTTCATTCATTCATTCATTTAAAAGTTGTGACCCTGTACAGAAGCTTATTCTGCTTGTTGTCCAACATATTTATATTTATTAAAATAGTTTTGTACTGTCGTGACAGTAACATTAAAGGAAACGGACAAAAAATATTTTGATCTTTGATATACCACATGATTATTTATTTAATTCTTATTTATATTAGAAATAAGTTATCTGTTTCATTGTTGTCACGTCTTGTCAATGTCTTGATTAACGTCATCCGTTGACCGTCAATTTTTTGGCAAATGCCATTATTTTTCGAGTCGTTTTAAAGCGTTTTACGAAATAAATAAATATAAATAAAGAAAACACAAATTAAATTTTGGATAAGTAACTTTAAGTATTTTATAAAGGATACCGAGTACTTAGCTCAACATGTCCGACAACGATGATGATTACATGTGCGAGGAGGAGGAAGACTACGGGCTGGTATGTTGCCTTTACATTTACTATTCTTTTGTGCAAAATCCCTTTTCTTTCTTTTAAAATCTTTTTGTATTTTTCGTTGATTTAAAGTAACCGGCTCATTACTATACGCTATCATTCCTCTCTAATTAACGATAATAAAAAAAAAACAAACGAAAATGCCGGTTCTACTAACTTTCATCGATATTGTACGTACTTCCAGGAATACTCTGAAGATAGCAACTCAGAGCCAGACGTAGATCTTGAGAACCAGTACTACAACAGCAAAGCATTGAAGGAAGATGAGCCGGCAGCTGCCTTGCTTAGTTTCCAGAAGGTTTTGGAACTCGAGGGTGGCGATAAAGGAGAATGGGGGTTTAAAGCTCTTAAGCAAATGATCAAAATCAACTTTAAACTGGTTTGTTCTTATAGTGATGATAATAACTTATTTGCAATCTTGTCTAATCTGAACTAGTACTGACTACTGTTATGTCTATTGCATTTTACAATGTCTTTCACCTTATATAACTTTTTAATTATCTATTATGCATAAGCACAAGTTCAGTCAGATTTTATACTAAATATATTTAATATCCAAAAGATTTAATGTTTCCGTTTCCGTGTTAATGTCAAGATGTAATGATTTTTATTTGTGAGTGCCGCAGTATATATATATATACTTCTTGGTAATTGAACAAAGATTTAATTAAGGGAAACAACTCATTTATAATGTAGAAAAACTCTTATTAATCTCTTTCATACTTTAATGAATGTGCTATTTAATTTCAGGGTAATTTCACAGAAATGATGACAAGATATAAACAATTGTTAACCTACATAAAGAGTGCTGTTACAAGGAATCATTCAGAGAAATCTATCAACTCCATCCTTGATTACATATCAACATCTAGAAATGTAAGGAGAATAATTTATTTTAAGTAATTAGTAATGGAAAAATTTCAATGTAAAGAAGAAGACAGCATTGTAGTAATTTCCTTGTATTAATTATTTTTTATTCTAATTAGTACTTATTTAAGTACAATATTAAAGACATTCCTTTAACATGTCATACTTTGCAAAGAAAATTTATTTTATTATGATATGTAGTATGTATAACAATGTAGCAATTTGTTACTGATTGTCTAGAAAATGTCATTTTGTCGAGATTTGGCTTGATTTATTTGTTACAACTGCTTACATGTGTCTTATAAATATTCCTTAGACCATTACTATTTGAAACACTTTTTTAATGTTATAATATGATTATTAAATATCTTAATAGATGGAGCTTCTTCAAGATTTCTACGAGACAACACTGGAAGCCCTGAAAGATGCAAAGAATGATCGTTTGTGGTTCAAAACTAACACTAAATTGGGGAAACTCTACTATGACCGTGGAGACTTCAACAAATTAGCTAAGATTTTGAAGCAGTTGCATCAAAGTTGCCAGGTGATTGCCAAAAATAACCTACCTATAAATAAAAAACTTAACATTAATTAAAAAGGCAGAATAAACATTAATTAAAAAGCCTTGTCACTTAAAAGTCTGTTTTATTAAGCATTCCAGTATATAAAGATAAAAAGAGTATCATTGCTATTATGAAATTTTTGTTTACAGACAGATGATGGTGAGGACGACCTTAAAAAAGGTACCCAGTTATTAGAAATTTATGCCCTAGAGATTCAAATGTATACAGCACAGAAGAATAATAAGAAACTAAAGGCTCTCTATGAACAGTCATTGCACATCAAATCGGCCATACCACATCCTTTGATCATGGGTGTTATCAGAGGTAAATTTTCATTTTATTTAGTGTATTAATTTTGGTCAGATATGATGAAACCTTTATTAGTTTGCAAGGTTGCCATAACTCGTTAAACAATAAGACAAATGTCAAATCAGACAAGTAAAGAGTAATTATTTCAAAACTGTGTATATTTATTATTTAATGATTGTCTAGTATATTACCTGATAATTTGATTTACTAACTAGCTAGGTCACCTGTGAATTTTTATAAATATATAAATGATAATAGCTATAATTCTAGTTGTCATACTCAAAATACCTGTCTTTACTTCATCAATAAATCAGTAAAAACTTGTTACTTTTTAAGAATGTGGAGGAAAAATGCACCTTCGTGAAGGAGAGTTCGAAAAGGCACACACAGACTTCTTCGAAGCATTTAAGAATTACGACGAGTCAGGCAGTCCACGGAGAACTACATGTTTAAAATATCTAGTACTAGCTAATATGTAAGTTTTTCATATTCAGTTACTATTATAAGTTTAACGTACTAATAACTTCTTTTTCTTGAATGAAAATTAATTTAAAAAACAATTTTCCAGGCTTATGAAATCAGGAATAAATCCATTTGATTCTCAAGAAGCAAAACCTTATAAGAATGATCCAGAAATTTTAGCAATGACAAACTTAGTAATGGCATACCAGAACAATGATATTAATGAATTTGAATCTATTTTAAAACATAATAGGAATAACATAATGGATGATCCGTTTATTAGAGAACACATTGAAGATTTGCTTAGAAACATTAGGACACAAGTGCTTATCAAACTTATTGGGCCATACACTAGAATTCATATACCATTTATATCTAAGGAATTGAATATAGATGAGAAGGAAGTCGAAAACCTTCTTGTTACCTGCATTTTAGACAAGTATGTAATCTTAATTATTCTATTAATAATTGTAAAAGGAACAAAAAAAAATCAGGTTTATATGTATATGGCCTATGACATACATATTTGTAAGACAGTTTATAAGATTTCTTTGTAAACTTACAAACCTCTATAAAATATCCACATTCATAATTACTACTTAAATACACAAGAGATATTTATATAACTACAATCAATATCATATTTTTCTTTCAGCTTCTTATACCTTGTTCATTTCGTTAAGAAAAACCTCAAACAAAAAAGTTTTTATTCAAATGCACTATTTTTTTAAAATAAAGCATAGATAATATAAGTGTCGTTACGTTGGCAGCACGATATCCGGTCGCATCGACCAGGTGAACGCGGTGCTGGAGCTGGCGGGCGGGGCGCGCGGCGCCGCTCGCTACACCGCCCTCGACAAGTGGACGTCGCAGCTCGCCGGCCTGCACCTGGCGCTCGCCAACAAGATGGCATGACCGCGCTAGCCGCTGCCTTGAGGAGTGTAGTTACCGTAGAGGTATTATAGATGAAACGGAACTGATGGATATAAGGGATTTTTAAACTTTTAATACAATAAACAGCAAGTTTATTTTAATTCGAAAGTTTGTCTGCAAATTGATACAAAAAATGATAGTTAGTCAAAGTCAAAGTCAAAAGTATCTTTATTCAATTAGGCTACATAAAGTAACACTTTTGAATTGTCATGGTATTACAAAACATTTACCAACTATTATCTGAATGGCTGCAGACAACTCATGTCTCTTCAAACATGTCATTTCAGTATAAAAAATCAGCCATAAGTTAATTGGTACAAAAATTTGGATCAGCATACCTATTCCAAAATAGAATTAATACTTTATCTGAAGTAAACATCTATAGAGGAAGATAATAAAATATAATGTTATTTTTGTACCATACTATTGCAAATCTATGATACCTCTGCGATACTATTAGACAAGGGTATAAATACAGTGATATAAGATGCGTGAATGTTTCGTATTTGAGGGACAAGGAATTGTCCTGATGCAAAACTATTAAGTACACTTGCACTGGTTAATAACAAAGTTAAAAAAATAAACTTAAAGTGGACTTGAAACTCTTCAGAAAAGACCACTACAGTACACTGAGGAAAAATTTATATTGTGGTCAATCAATAAAAAAAAAAATTGATAGTACACTTATTACTTTTCTTTGCTCTTATAAAATCAATTGTACAGCTGTCATGTAAAAAATATTTTTATGTATATTAAACTATTAAATGTTTTGCAAAGTCATAAAAAGATATGATTTATATGTATATCGATGGATAAGGATAGTGAAGTTCAATAAAGTTATGTGAATATGTTGATGTTTTATTTATCCAGAAAATTTAATATATAGCAACACTGAATAATTTATAGTCTTTTCTCATGCTGATTGGGTAGTGTTAAAATAAAAAATATTATATTTACCTATACGACAAAAAATAAAACAACTGTAAAATTTATTATTGTATAATAAGTTCCTTACAGCTAAAGATTACATTAACAGTAATATAATATAAATTTCAATAAAGGATATATTTTGTCGAAAATTTAAAGTATTATTTTAATACTATATTAGCTAGAATATCTAAAGGAATCAAATGATGATATTGAGCACCATTGTTAAGATTTCCTTTAATTAAACCATTAACTAATTATAATAATAATTATTACACCCTACAAAGAATGGACGGAGTGAAATATCACAGGTTAATATAAAAAATCATTAAAACTTATTAAATTCTATAAAAAGCGACACAGATATAGTACAACCATTTAAAACGTAATGGCACCAGTTATTACATTAATAAGAATAAGTACTTAAAATTTTAATCATATCCATAAGTCGTTCAATTGATATGTAAAATTTGAACACAGCTAATATTAAAAAAAAACTTGAGAAATATATTTAGTATATTTTGAACAAAGACTGTGAAGTCTGTTTGCAAGATCTAATTTTTTGGACACATAATCTATTTTTCTCATTAAAACTGTTGAATGGATTCTTCTATCAAATAACCTTGCATATGCATAATTTTGGGTATTTTAACAGCCCCAGAAAAAAACAATTATAAATGTGACACAACTCAATTATAAATGCATTAAAGACATTCTTAATCAAAAATGGAATGATCAGAAGAAAATCCTTAATTTCCCCCCTTTTCAATTTTTTAATGTGCCTGTTTCTCGAGAAACCACATTGTCAGATATAAACGCATTAAAAAACAACATTCAAAAATAGAATGATTAGAAAAAAATAATTTATTCCCCCTCTTAACTTTTTAATGTGCCTGTTTCTCGTGTAACCAATTCTGATATAAATGCATTTAAAAATGGAATGATCAGAAAAAAGTTTTCGTTTTTTTATTTTTAATCTGTTAATGTGCCTGTTTTTCGTGCAGCCAGGGTCTGAATATGGGCAGCGTGCTGGGGTAGTGCGTGGGCGGGTGGGTGTCGTCGTCGTCGTCACGGAACGGGTACGTGCCCAGCAGTATCGGCAGCTGCAGCTTTACTTCCTTTTCTAGGCTTTTAGGCTCTATGGTGAACTGAGAATTGTAAAAAAAATAGATTAAATAATGATGGTATACTTATTTGCATAAGTTATTTGAACTAAAGTAAGCAGAAAAATTTATGCTGAACTTATGGTAGTTATTTCTTCGTCCTTATTATCCCTACTAATATTATAAATGCGAAACTAACTGTGTCTGTTTGTAGGTTACGCTTTCATGCCGCGATTAAAATGAAATTTGGTACACAAAACCTGTGAGGGCATAGGCTACTTTTAACTGGAAAAAATATATTGATAGATTGTTAAGGGGGAAGGGGAGAAAGTCTCCGCGACTCCGTCCGCGTGAACAATTAGTAGTGAATTATAACGCAAAAAAATCTACTAATTTTTTTTACCCAGAAAATTGCAAGAAGAATGTTAGATGTCAAGGAGCAGCGATGAGTAGTGAGTGTTGGTGTGAGTGGACTCACAAAGACGTCGTACTGCACGGAGATGAGGTGGCAGCCGCGCAGGTTGGTGGGCGGCAGCGGCGGCACGTACAGCAGCTCCTGCCAGCGCTGCTCGGCGCGCGAGCGCGTCTTGCCGCGCGCCAGCCGCGCCAGCCCGCGCA
>DWAJ01004612.1:0-12675 GCA_018238005.1 Eurema mandarina
AGTTTCCTAAGGTGCATGTCAAATTTCAAGCGTCTAGCTTAAGTGGCTTAGATTTTTCATACAAAAGATTTTTCCCGCTAATTCCCGTTCCCGCAGGAATTTCGGGAATTCCTTTCTTAGCGGATACCTACGTCATAACATCTACCTGCACTCACATTTCAGCCCGATCCGTCCAGTGGTTTGGGCTGTGCGTTGATAGATCATTATGTCAGTCACCTTTGAATTATATAGATATAGATATCCACAAAGCTTAAACGAGAGTTTTCTTCCCTCTGTTTCGATTTACGTAATCATTTCTAATGACTAAATGTCTTAACCGATTTTAATGGATGTTCGAAATAGTGACCCAACAGACAGGACAAAATTCTAATTTTGTAAAATATCAAACTAAGAGAATTATCACCTGTTTGATTGAGAAAAAAGGTCTTCTATTACAAATTCTGGACGTGACCTGCATTTTATTGTTTACATCAAGTTTTCTTGAGTCCGCTGACATTTACCTATTTGCAAATACGAGAAGAAGCTTTGTCTTGAGTTAAAATCGAGATATATAATTAATTTTGACTAACTTCATAACGTTTTCACATCTATACGGTATAAGTAAATTATATAAATTATATATTTGTATATGTTGTAAGTACGACCATACCTTTATTTCTTTTTTAGTCTTATCCGAGGTATGCTTTTAACTACGGTGTAAAGGATCCTCATACAGGAGATATCAAATCACAGCAAGAAGAGAGAGATGGCGATGTTGTTAAAGGTATTTTTAATATAATTCAATAATAATGGAGTGTGAACTAATATTTATTTTTTTGGGCGCACTCCTGGTGGTAAGAGTAACGCTAGCCAATAGCCAATGCAGTGCTACCCGGAACGTTGCTATAAAGCCCAACTCCGGTCAGGGTGCACTACACCGATGCTCCCCACTTTGAGTCATCAGATGTTAAGACTTAAGACTCATTAGCCCAGTAGTTTCGCTGGCTATTATATAATGGATAATATGTCATAGTATTATTATAAAATATCCTAAATCATTACATAGTATAGTCTGTCCGTCCCTCTGTATGCTTCAAACTTTAAAAAAACGTTTTTTTATATAGAAGAGAAGGAAAGAATAATATTTGTGTTGAATAAATGACTACAAAAACTATTCACAGGTAGTTATTCACTAGTGGAGCCCGACGGTTCCACTCGCACGGTGTCCTACTCCGCAGATGACCACAACGGTTTCAATGCAATTGTCCATAAAACTGGTCATGCTGTTCACCCGGTAATGTATCTATCTCTTTATTTATATGTTGTTTATTTCACTGTATAATATTTAGCTCTGTCAATCTATAAGCCTAAAAGTACTGAACGGAATTTAATGACATTAGCTATGATGATAGCAATATAGGTAAAAGTTGTAAACACTTTTTTGTATTAATTTGCAACTTAAAAAACCATAGTCGAATTGAGAATCCTCCTCTTTTTAATAGTCGGCTAAAAAAGAGTGGGTTAACTATAGATACATTTTGCTAAATATCTGACTATAAGGAATGAAAGACGTTGTTTTAATTTATTGGTTATAAACGTCTTCATTTTCACCAAAAGATATTTCAATTACGCCCACTCTTATTGTATTTAGCTAGCAATACTTCTTAAGACTTTTATATGTTTATAAATGGTATGTTTAATAAAATTTATCGATTTTAGGTGAGGCCTAAAATCAATAAAATTTATCATCTTTGTTATTTCTATATTTTTTAATTAAGAAGTAAAAATATTCTATCGGACAAATATACGTTTATTCGCATTATTTTCCCTCGCATGAATGCACTTATTTTAAAATTTCTTAAGCCGTTGTAAATCTAAAATATTTACGAGTCTTATATATCGTCATTCTTCATATTAAGCGTAACTAGCGAAGCAACCAATAAATTATAAATATCATTATATAGTATAAAACAAAGTCGCTTCCTTTTGTCTGTCTCTATGTATTCTAAATTCTATAAAACTACACAACCGATTTTCAAGCGTTTTTTTGTGAAGTTATGAAAGAGGTAGGTGTAAAGCATGCATAATATATTCGTGTGCATCCGGGGCTGGTTAGTTAGTCACCTAGTTTCTAATAAAAATAACCATACCTATTTAGTAAGCGCTTAAAGAAGTGTGTTATGACTTATGAGTAAAGTAGTTTTAGTAATAGTATTTACAGAGACTATCGTGATTGGCAAGAACTGTCACCCAAGCATGTTCAGTGAAGCAACGCGCCAAGTTTCGAAGTCTAGATAGTTTACAGATTTAGTGTTTATCACCGTGAAGTGACATAAACAATTACAAATTCACGCCGCCGTGCGATTGCAATTAAACAAAACACTAATGCAATGATGAAGTGAAGACTTCTCTGTTGTTTTGTGAGACATTCAAATAAGAAACAAACCTTTATTATTTTTTTATGGTCAATAAGCTACATAATATATTAATTGGTTTTAAAAAATTTGGCTGAGCTCGCCGTTTTAATAATTAAAATAAGACTCGTTTTTGTCTATATTCGGTTGATTATATTATTCGGTAATAAACCTAAGAAAACAAAATTCCACAGGTACAAACAAATATTTTCTTCTAAATTGATTTAGCCTAATAGGTATAGTAACAGTCTACCACAAAAATTCATTATACATGAAAACAAACTAATCCTTTTATTGGTAATTAATAAAATAAAGTATTAGTACAATAATAAACATCAATTTGTCCAAATGAATATTTTAGCTTTAAGATCTTTTGTAAGTTGGTAAAGGAATTGTATTCCGATTATAGCGAAATAAAAACGATCAACGGTATATTGTACGAGTATTAACAAATAATATTATTTTCAGGTTCAAGTACCCGTTCACTACACACCGGTAGCAGTTTCATCATTTGCGATACATTAGTTCCTTTTTTATTACAACTTCATTATAACGTTATTCTAACCATAAAGCTAGCTTGATTTTGTATTATCTATATAAGTTAATAGAAATAATAAGTTTGCTTAGTTTTATAGATAATATAGTTTGAGGTGTTCGAACTGCATTATTAATTTTTAACACATTTGCAATACAAAACATTTTGAACACTAAAAATAATTTTGGTTTAATTGGTGTTCCCAATATTTTAATGTTTGTGTTAATATAATTGTACTGTGTTGTATTTAATTGTGATTAGTGAGCAAAAAAATCCGATATAAAAAATTTGTGCCAATTTGTTTAAATGATTATAAACGCAATGCAACCTATTTTTAATTCTTATATTATTAAAATATACTTTGTTCTCCTCGCTCCCCGTTTTTCTCTAAATGTGTAATAACAAATAATGTTCCATGTAAGCTTCAATTAGTTTAAATATAAACCTAAAATGTTTTTCATGTATGCAAAAACGGAAACCAGGTTTACAATGTAATTTAGTGTCAAGTAGGCAAAGTTCAACGACATCATTGTTCTTAAAAGGTACATGGGTTTATGATCCATTAAAATTCATTTTATTTCGAACATAAAAATCTAGAAGTGAACATGGTCCGGCTTGGCTGTTCGTCAAGCTTTAAAATATAACTGTCTTGGGATTATATTTGAAAAAAACATGTTAGTTTATTGGAGGAGAAATATGTAGGTATATAACATATTATTTACTTGATCAGACAGATTTGCTCTTGCCCATTTTAATAATGTTCTTAATAAAACAATGATTATACTCCGCGTATAAAATAGCGGTCAACCGATTCTGTCTTTAAGCCGACCTGGTTCGATATTTTTCAGCTAAATATTCATGATTCAAATAATGTGGCTAATAAAATGGGATAATAAGTTAGATAAGTTTATCAAGCTTCAATTTAAAATCGTTTTCTGATATTTATTTGGGACTTATTGTTTCTATAACTTCTGGACATCGAACGGTCAGCACGTCTGTTTTTCGACTGGTCGAGATTTCGCCTTTTGGTTCAGAGGAACGACTTTCTTTCTTAAATTAAAAAAAAATTAAAACTTAGTAAAACAAATAAGAACTAAGAATATTACTGGTCTTATTAAGAGGCAAAATACAAGTAGTACTAAACTTTTTAATAAAATTTAGATATAAATAATAATAGTAATGAAAGACGTTTTATGATAAATACTTTTAGTATCTATTGTACTATATGAAATTGTTGGCGCTTAACATCCAACTGTTTACATACTATGAGTAAGATTACGAAGTGTAAACTTTTACATAAGTTAAGGTTAACGGAATCTACGCATTACTCGTGCGTATTACATCATCAATATCCCTTGTTGCAAAATCGTAAAGTTGCAAGCGTACAACTGATTCATGATTCATGGGTGCTTTATGATTGTACATATTAAAATTAAACATGAATGAACGAACTGTGTAGGCTATTTACATGAGAATTACATTTATTTATTTTTTTTCATTTATATCAAAACGGAATAATCAAAGTTTCTAGTAGTAGTAGTACTACTAAACTACTTTCCGAACCGGTAGTAAATTATTGTTTTCTATTACCATGGCGACTCAAAAGTGTTATATATGCAGTCTTAGTTAAAAAAATATGTATTTGAATACGAACTCGACTTTAACTATATGCTTAGTAAAATAATGAAACTTCATTTAGTTTTAATTGGGCCCATATTAATATGTATGTATACAAGTTTTTCAATCTTTGGCGCAAAAACTACTCATTAGATTTGGATGAAAATAGGCATGCAGGTAAATTGGAATAGGACCATGGGAGTTCCTGTTACAGTAAGAGAATTTGATCTGACACGTGAAGGAGAAGTAAATAAGAACCTGGGATAACACATAATATGATACTTCTCATCTTGGCATTGCAACAAATGCCACGACAAAAAAAAATACTAGGGTAAATCCATAGGGCGTAGCTAGTGTAACATAAAATAAAGGATTTGCATGAACATATGATAAAAGTAATAAAAACAAAGCGACGCACTCTAATAAGTATCTTTTGCCTATTTAAGGATTGTTTTACGAACGTGGGATATAA
This sequence comes from Eurema mandarina, assembly GCA_018238005.1. Taxonomy (NCBI): domain Eukaryota; kingdom Metazoa; phylum Arthropoda; class Insecta; order Lepidoptera; family Pieridae; genus Eurema; species Eurema mandarina. The sequence continues at coordinate 5,018 of DWAJ01004612.1, forward strand.
CAGTGGATTGAACTCGTTTTACTTTTTAGCAAAATAATTATAATTATTCAAATCAATTAGGAACGTAATTAATTTCACCAAAACAGGATTCGGCCATAAATATTATTTTGGCTTCAGATAATTTATTTTTATTAGTATAAACAATTTTATAGACGAACGAACGATCACTGATAATATATAAAGAGTGTTTTTTATGGAAAATAAAAGAGCAAAAAATAATTTAGAAAGTAAAGACGATAGATTAAGCAGCCGTTGTTGTAAGGCAAATAGGCTTGGGACGAAATTTACTTTATCTGAAATTAGTAAATACCTAAGACCAAATTATTGACGACGCGACGTACAATAATTTGGTGTTAATATTTTTCTTGCCGATTTTTCATTAGGTACTCTGTGACGCTTTGAATCGGTCGTACTCACTTCTACATTTTATTCCGTTCAATGATGTTTACTTCTTTCGACATATCCATGTGAAATTTTATATCTGAATGCTGAATAAAAAAATATATTTTATAATTTAAATATGACAATATGAAATACGAATACAATAATTAACCGTTCCCGTGCGTATGATGCCGCAAAGGCACCATATTAATCTTTTGCGTATGGTGCCCGAGAGGATACAAATATACACACGAAATGTTTATTGACGCCAGGCAAAAAAGCGGTTAAGAAATAATTAATCAAGTACTTTTCAAAACCTCGTTGAAGATTACTGAACGCAAATCGATCGACACCTTTGGTAAACTGTAGGTCTTATATATACCTCCTGTATAATTCAATAGATTTAATAGTAAAGAAATGTAGGCGACTCGTAGGAGTGGTCGGCGATGTCAAAGTCACCGTATTTGTAGTTTACATATAACGCCTTTCATCCAAATGTTTATGAACAACATGGCTCCGGTACACAATATCTGCCGATTCTACCGATAGGCATATTTGGTTGCGATCTTATCTCCCCAGTGCTGACAGTTTGAAAGTATTATGTGTTTTTTATTTATACGTGCAAAGAAGAAAGCTTTCTTCTCTGTTTGATACACAAAACATGTGTTTGTAACTAATATAATTTGGATCTTCCAATGGTTTTTTATTATTATAATGATAAGCTTAATAGTTTATTTAAATTTTAGCAAATGTTCTTTTTAAATTAATTGATTTATTATCCAAAATTTACCATTACAACGTAAACTATGCTACAAAGCGTTCGGGATACACCTATTAAAATACAATTCTAGAACCCATAACCCTTTACCCAAGTACATACAGACAGGCAAACCGTTAAAACATTAAAACCATGTCAATTTAATAAAATTTACATATGAATATTTATCTCTGCCAAACCTATCTCTTTCTAATTAACGAAACAAGAATAGTTCGTTATAGAGCTACTAATTAGGAGAGTGTGATTTACGAGCTACCGTTAAGCGCTCGGAACATCGTCGCCTTCCAAATGGCCATTTCTTATCCTGAGCCTAATGGCATGACATCAGCTTACGGATATGGTAGGAACCTTCACCCACAATGTCAGCTGTCTTGCAGTATAACTAAAAGACTTCCAAAAGCAAGACCAGTCATGTTTTTGGAGACCGCGGTCGCGCTTCCTGGATGTGAGAGTAACCTAACTAAAATAAATTAATAATGGATATCTGTATCAAGGTAAGGGATTATATAAAGACTGTTTATATTATATTATATTTAAAATGTATTAAAATTGCAGTTAGAAGGTGTATAACTTGCTTTATATATCGAAACTTAACTTGGATTTGTGATATTGATATGTATGTGGATTGTTTTAACATCATTTATAGGTACTTTAATACAAACTTAAGAAATATTGTAAAAAATTATAATAGATACATTAGTAAAATATTTCCATTAAAAATGTTATTTTAACAAGTTTCACAACATTGAGAAAGGGAATTAACTCCCAAACAAAGGTTTTCTAAGTATTATCGCAACGCAAACATCCTACTTGGTTTAAGAAGGCTTTATTTATTTAGTGTAATTGTTTATAATATATTTTACCTAAGCCGTTTTTTGGTCTTTCACTAAGTGATAAGTATTGTTAAGGAAAAATTGTAAGTCACAGATGTACTTGTAGAATATAATAAATATTTTGACAAACATTATTTCCAAAACATCAGTCAGAATCTGGTACGTGGTTGATCTGCAAATTTACTTTCCGCCAAAAAATGATAATTATAATAAGAACATTACATTATCCGAACCTACATGAAAAAACTTACCTGCAGTCTAATCTAACAACCTCGTGTCTGTCTGTCTGTTGAAAAATAGATATAAGAAAGAACTAAACAAAACCTAATTATCTTACTAAAAAGCAGTAATATAATAAGATAATCACTTAACACAGCCCAAGTACTGAGATATAGAATGAATAATGATCATTTATACAGAACAAATCGCATGAGATCAGGCAGACTCAAACGAATGTCTCTCATTACTCAAACTGACGTTAATATAGAAAAAAGCTTGTGCAATTGATATTTATCAGATGGAACCATTTGTTGTGGTATGTTATTATTAAGGCGATTAAAATAATGATGAAGAATTATACGGTAGTTAATGTGAATTATTTACGAGGAAATAATTGTTTTTAAATGCAATTAGAGATAAGCTTCTTACAAATTAATTTGCAAATAATATTAAAGCAGGATATAATTCAATAGTAATATATTGTAACCATTTTTATGACTTGACTACAATTCAGCTCAGTCAATAGTTGCAGCAAAATTATTTGTAGCAATATTTTGATGAGGAAAAAAATTAAACTTTTGTTCCGTACAAATTAATAGAATATATTTACTTTTTAGGTTTTGGTACTATCAGCTGTTGTGTTTACCGAAGTTTCGACAGCCCCTTCAAGAAAAGCCAGGTTAACTTTGGCTTCGCAACCACCTAACTATTTTTATAGGGGAAATGATGGTAAGTAGTATCTTAATAGCCAACTGTATAAAAAATAATGATATTTTTAATATTTTGACATGGTATCACTATTGAGTCATTGATGAAAATAGTGGTTAAAACAAACCTTCATTGGTTTAATTCGCTTCGTGTACAGTGCAAGCGCTATATTTCCAATAGACATTGATAGATTAATTCACATGCAGGTATTTCTTTCCTTATGAATTTTCTGTACGTATATGAGTACTTATAAAATTAAAACGATTAGATTAGGTATACTATGTCTTTTAAGGTACATTGAAAGTTATTACAATGTTTTATTATTATCAGGATCATATACATTCGGATACGACGTGCTAGACCCAGAGACGGGTAACACGCAGTTTCGCACCGAAGAGAGGTATTCTAACGGAACCGTCGTTGGCAGTTATGGATACATCGATGCCTTGGGAACATCGCGACGTTATGACTACATTGCGGATGATAAAGGATACAGGTGATTATTGTGGTTTATTAATTAAGCAATGGAACTTGAGCACAGCTATGACGTACGGCAGAAATTGCCAAGTTCGTTTGGCGAGGTATTAAGCTATTGCAGAAATCCTATGGTTAGTAATGGCATTTCTTCGGCTGTCATTTTCATTTTTATGTTGCGCCCTCTTTATTATACAAATTCTTTCATTAGACCATTTTAATAGCAGGCAGGTACATTGTAAATATAGTCTTTTATCAACAGGCGAAGTTCTGTTGCCAGATATAAAAAATAAAGTGTACATGAATATTTATGGGTACCTGAAGCAAAGTTAGTAATAGTGGTCCCAATTTTTAAATATGGAACACTATCATAAAATGGCTTTAGTTGAGAAATTTAGTTAGAAATAAGTATATTATAATGGATCGATTTCTTGTCAATGTTACAGCGAAAGAAAATTATAAGAGCATAACGATATACGAAACACCGAAGTCTAATAAAAACAACTATTTCAAAAAGAATGTTATTTAATTTGAATAACTATTACATTGTATACAAAGTTGCAGCACATGAGACAATAATATTGTATTGAATTAGAAAGACGTTACGTCAATATTAAATCAACCACCGCGTTCTTTAAGTTTCAACACCGTTTATTTTTAACTAAAAAATGTCTTGCTTTATTTTACTAGCCAATTAGTATTATATTTTATCCTGTATACTGATACATATATAATAAGCCTTTTTTCAGACAATCACTGGATTGTCTGAAAAAAGGCTTATTTAGCCGTCTATTTTATAGATATATAAGGACGAGTTGATGACAGCTTGGTCCCGTGGTAAGATGACTGCTTTTCGCGCCAAGGGTGTACCCCTAATTGGAAAAATATATTTCAGTTTTACCTTTGTATGTTTCTGGGATCTGAGTATTGCTACGTATTATATTTACATATTTTGAAGAGATAAAAATGTATACGTAATTTTACCGTAACCTAGTAGCTATTGTAAAACAGAAGCTTCGCTTAGCGCGGGACTAAATGGAGCGGAGTTAATAATATTTATTCTTGCGTTTTTACTATTCCCTATTCTATACACATGTAATTTAGCGTATTAATAAAGTGTATTTTAAAATAGTAAATATAACAATATTTTTCATTTCAGAGTCGTGAGTGAAACTTTAAGACAAAATCCTTACTCGGCACCATTAGATAATACGATTGAAGATCAGTCTACCGAAGCTCCCGTCATTTACACGAGACCGCCGAAGAAAAAACCCTTAGTAGTTACTCCAAAACCAGATACTGGAAGGGAATCCAACTATTTGCTTCCACCTAGTTATTATGCTTGATATTAAGAGTTCTTAAATTATATTTTATTTATTAAAAATACTGTTTGATTATACCTACTTTTTTATAGTGAGTCAATCGAAAATTTTGCGTGGAATTAAGTAAACATATACATGTTTAAAAATGATAGAATACTTCGTATTATTATTACATCGAAAATATATTTTAAGTATAAGTAGCGTCACGAAACTTTAGCGCTGAACGAGACCTGCGCAGAAGTCAAAAATAAGGTATCGAGGGGACGGCACGGCGCGCGGGGCGCGTGATCTTCGGGTGCGCGAGCGTTGATTGGTTCCCCAGTCGTGTTGTCTTTCTCGCACCAATACGTTAATTACGAGCGCGATTCTACCCATGCGCAGCTATTCTCGTCCAGCGCTAAACATTCGTGACGCGACCTATACGTACAACCTTCCCTACATAGTATTAAACAAACTCTGTTGCTCTTGGCTGTTTCTCCCAATTATATCCTTATAATTGAGCAATGGATTATAAATGAGGTTATTTAATTAAATAAAATGATTCAGGTTGAAATTAAATTATAAAAAAAACATATTCATTCCTACGAACACAATTTTTGCTATTTATTAGCAGATAATAAAACAATATCGCCTTGTAATAATAAATAGCAAACGTTCTAAATGACACATTTAAATTGAGCCAAAGTAACGTTAGTTATTTTTTACAATTACTTATTGCAAATGCTGTAGCCTATTTAAATTTTAGTTTTAAAACAGAAAAAAAAATATAAAAATAATAAAAAGGTAGCCGCAATCATGGAGCTTCTCTAAACTTTTGCGATTAGAACCTGCCATTCATTTTTATTCATTTAAGATATACTTAACTAAATTCGAAGAATGAGTCCGTATATGATGAATTGTTACATATTTTTATGACTTAGATCTAGTCGTGTCATTGCCTGTCTTAAATCTCAAATGCGAAGTGTCAAATAAATTTATAAAATTGTTTACATTTAGCGTTGTTCAGTTGGTAGTTGTTATATTAATTGTATCAATATAAAGAAAGTCATGATTATTATAGGGAATTTCTTAGTAATTAATTTGTTTATAATATGTTTATCTAATGGTAAGTTTTTTATGAGAAAACCTTGCTTAAAGATTCCGATTCTCTCTTAAATAACCTCTTAAATAGGAAAAACTCTTTTGATACAAAATCCTTTATCCTTCTTGCTCCTTATGTCGTAATAAAACGGGAAGGGAAAATTGTCGAAAAACCAGATTCTTTAATAATGTTTAAAAGACTCGTAGTTCCATAGATTAGCCAACCTAACAAACTCTTCAGGTTTATAATTGGCATAGATATAACGCACGTTATTTAGCGCGCCTGTTCAATATTGCTTACTTTCATAATGTTTTGTGTTTGCTAGCTTATCCAATAGAGAAGAAACATTTGAATGTTAATGAATCTAAGAACGAGAAACGGTATCCAAATGGAACTGTTATAGGAAAGTATACCTATAAAGATAAGGAGGGAAATCCAATACATGTGAAGTATTACGCGGATGATTCTAGTTATGGGTATGATTTTGTTTTAAGTCATATTTTGAAAAAATCGTGCAACACGAGCTACAGCCTGGTCCCAAGCCTTTAGCATCTTTTTTTAAAGGGATACTGCTCAAGCATAATATTATATGAGAATACTAGGGAACGAAACGAAGCTTTCGACAAAAACTAAATCTATAATATATTCCATATAATATAATATATTAGTATTTCCATACTAAATTTCATTTGGACCGGTAGAATACCCTACGTGGCATAAACACAGAAAGACAAGTGTTATTTAATACTATTAACAGGATAAATAAATTATATTTTTGTTGCAGAGTGGAATTAAAGAGCCTAAGGGTTTTGGATCATAATTCACCAGATACAAGACCAATTCTTCCAGACAAAACCAATTTTGAACTTCAATTAAAAACGATTCCTCCCTTAAACATTACAGACTCTCTTTTGCCGTATAACAATTTGAAATTCGAAAAAGCTTTTGAGATTTTGGCCGATAAAAAACCGACAAAGTCCGAGCATAGATCGGAATATGAAATTTACACTGAAAATGAAGTGAAACCGGAGAAATGCAGCAATGAAAGAGTTCGAGTGTATTACGAAAAGGATAATAAGAGGAAAATCCGAAACGCTCTTGATCCGTACGAGACATTTCGATTTTGTGAACAGTTTTAATGCGATAGATAAAACTTTATATACGAAAATGATTTCTTACTGAAGTATTGTTAGCATTACATTTTTACCTTATATCTTAATACATGTATCTACTACATTAGTTATTTTATTTAATAAAGCAACTTGGTTAAACAAGATTATGGTTAGTGGACATGTGAAAAATATTTATTTATTCTTTCATTTCTTGCGAATCCAAAAATATTTATGAAAAAAATAATGAAAGTAGGTACTGCATAACATATTCTTTTAAACCTTCTTTTATTAATGAGTACTTTCTTCATAAATAACAGACTTCCTTAGTTGCGTAGGCTTTATAATCACTGTCGGTAACTATTAATTATTCGATTGTGGACTGTCCTTAAAAAAACACAGTACGCTTATTTTTCACTAGCTGTTGCTCGCGACTTCGTCCCCGTCGGATCTATTTCTATTATTATGTTACAGTGAGTCAATCTTAGAAGATAGACATATACTGTCGCGGACTTTTTTTTAGATCATTTAAAGACGAATAATTCTTTCATACATATTATTTTTGTATCTTGAACCGTTTTCGCAGCGCACGCAAAGGAAGCCCTCAAAGATTAATAATTTTCCCCGTTTTTACAAGCTTTTATTTAACTTGCAATGTATGTATGTATGTATGTATGTTTGTGTGTTCGGGTGGAATTTTATAACTCAATTTTAAGGCACTTGCCCTCAACCGATTGAGCTGAAATTTTGCAT
>DWAJ01004613.1:0-12670 GCA_018238005.1 Eurema mandarina
ATTTTCTGACAGTCTGTACACTTGCTATTATTGAAAAATTAACTGATTATTATTTATTCAATTAGATACAATGTCCTTTACGTCCTGACGTACGTACAAATAATAACAACAAGTTTTAGCTTAGATAACTAGTCTGACAGTCAGAGGAAAATCTTTTTCTCAGACTGGTTAAGTAAGCTGTGCGGTAGCTGGTATTAACCCAATTCCCTTATACAGCGTGGATTAGTTACCGTCAACATTGTAATTAATTTGATTAACCTTCGCTCTGCATCATATTATGGTCCTTACAAAGTAATTTATAATTATTAAAAACTAGCATTTTTTAAAGCACAAAGCATTCAGAAATAATCTAAGAATTAACATTTGTCATTGTATTGAATTCACCAAATGTTTTCGATACGAAACTCTAATTTAAATTCGGTCTGTCTTGGGGGTACTACCCCATCGAACGATCGTGACGTACCTTCGTCAAATTCGTTAAAGTAAGAAATATAACTGACGTTCCAAAGTACCTGAATAGTATTCTTAATAACTGCGTAAAATATCTTTTTTCGCGACAATGTTGCAAAATTACGAAAGATTAATCTTGTATTACAATAATTTCTAACACGTTTACAGGTCATGGTCTTACATAATTTTAAATTATAAATAACTGAGAGTAAAAACAGTAATAATCGCGAGGTCGAATCATTAAGACAAACATTCCTGTTCGCGAAATTACCGCAATTTCGTCACGCGGTATACTTTGTTGTGGTGATGACTTCTTTACACTTGCATTATGTATGTTGAGGTTATACTATTAAAGATTATGTCCGTATACAAATTCATCAGATAATTCATCAATACTAAATTAATCAATGCAGCCCTTAGGATCTGGAAGTATACCCAATTCCAAGGCGAATCACACTTTCTAAATAAAAATATATCCTTATAAAAGTACTGAATAATTTTTCAAAATCTGTATAATATTTACTGACTAAGAGATTAAAATTAAGTATTATAAATGTTAGTAAATAAATTAGATGGATATATTTTACCTAGTGCTATAACTGGTAGAACTTCCTTTACCGCTTGAAAGTATAAATCGAAAAAAATATTTATTTTGAATTATTAAAAAAAAACGTAAGCTGATTTAATAAAATAGGTACAGAATTGTGATCCAAAAGGCAGTTTGGTTCAAAAAACTCAAATCTAAGGAGTATAAATTTTGGTAAAACAAGTTTTAATTACCATAAAAATACATAAAAAAGAGGCTATTATACGTAAGAGCGTTTACTTACTTTTAATTATTTTTGGAATATGCTGCACTGCACCTATGAGAGGAAGTTTTTCTGGAATTGTTGGTATAGCAGCTGCCAGTTCATAGAGCCTGCGTCTCTTGTAGCGAAACCATATGTAGCACAAAACAGCAAATGTAACAACCAGCAATAGATTCATCTTAACGACGCCTGACCACTGCGACGATATCTACACAATAACCAGTAAATGAATTTGAATCGTATTCTTAAGGCTTTCCAGCTTATGACCTCTGTCGAAGCAATCTTATTAAAGTACTTCTACATAAATCTTAGTTTTCATAAAGATTATACGCGTGAATAAACATACGAGCTTATAAACTCTGTAGGGTTTTCAGTTACGTTTTCTCACACTGGTTTAAGGAGTTTAGCTCCTTAAACCTTATTTTCGGATTAATGATTTTTTTCTGTATAAGCATATAATATTGTTTTAAAATTCAGAAAATTCAGCAACGAAAAAAATCTTTAAATTCTCTAAAAATAGTCTTGTGAAATGTACCAATAACAGACCTGATACGTTTCACTAAATCGGCCTTTTCCAAATGTCTTTTTAAGATAAACTCTTTACCTTCTGCATTTGTCATACCTGAAAGTTTTAACGGATTAAACCTGCTTCATTTATGAATTATTATATAAAATTTATATATTATCAAACTTACTTTTAGGCAACTGGTTGGTCGGTTAGGTCCCAATGATACGATGTCGAGAACTTGAATATATTATGCTTCGTCTCCAACAAATATTGTAAACGCGATACAGAATTACATTACAATTATAGCTACGGCCCATTAGTAGCGCTCGCTATACGTGCATAGTAATCATTCCATTTATAAAAAACCGCAAAATCTACTTACTGTCAGGAAGCACCTCTAGGACACCAGCAAATGGTATTTTTCCCGGCAATGCTGGAATAGGGGCCGCGAGTTCGTACAACCGGCGTCTCTTGTACCGGAAAAATACGTACCACAAAACTAAAACAATTTTAAGTAATATCATGTTCATTATGTCTGCAGTGATGACCACCACATCAGAGCACATATATCTACTTAACTGCCTACAGAGAACGACCTAGCTAATGTAAAGTACTTCGAACTCCACCTGTGTTACTGTCTTTGAATATTTTTTGGTGCTTTTTACAAATCGTGAATTTTGTTTTGTAATGAGAGTCAAAGCGAATAAATCTAACGAATTGGTCTATATACAGCCTAGTTAGCAAAAAATGTTTGACTTTGACTTAGGCTTAAAATATATTCTTACATATCCAATCATTATAGACATTCTAGTTTGCATTAATTCCCAATAAGCTGAATTTTTGTGCAGGCCTTGAATACGTCATTACAAATAATATGTCAAAAGTCCCTATTGATCCCCCTAGTGCGTTGTTTTTTATTCGAGGCCAAAGGTGACAAATTTGCGTTTTTTGCGTATATCTCCGTAACAACGAGAGCTATAGAAAAATGATTTTAACAAAGTTTGTAAATCGTAAAATTGTCTACAAAAAGATCTTGACACTTTTATAAAGACACATTTATGCATTGTATTTCTATTACAAATTATAAATTAAAGTCGCCATTGCGTCTTTTTATAACATTACATTAATTTCAAAATCTACTGAGTGATTCTTGATAAAGCAAAACTAACTTAATAGCAAATCAAAGACTTGGGAGAAATAAAAAATAAAAAAAATCGTTTATTTATCGTTTTTAAGAAAATTACATTTAATGGGTTACGACGATCGCTTCCACTAGGTACACCCTGTGCTAGAGGTGATCGACGCCTCCTCACCGGACCTTATAAACTAAAAATTATAAAACAAGGGGAAAAAATAGATAAAAAAGACGATAAAACGATGTTTTGACCGTTCTGGTATCCCGTATTTAATATAATTTATTTATAACATCATGTCACCGTTGTTCCAAAGTTAATTCGTAATTATTACTGGCTTTCATCATAAGAGTAAATGTAGTGTCAATGTTCGGGATCGGCCCCGGTTCCTCTTCGCATACGACTCTGTACCGACGCAAGATCGCTATCAGTGCCAGTTTCACGGACATCAAAGCGTAGTTATAACCTTAAAATATAGTTAAGTGCGTAAGAAAAATATCTTAAATAGTAGCATCTTCTTGATACATTTTTTATATTTTGTGCCTATGAAAGGAAAAAATAAAGTATAGATAGAATTAAAATCTTGGGATAGAAAACAACGGATCCAAAATTATGCCGTTTTGATATTATTTCATGTATTTCTATTGTATATCACAATAATTGTTGTTTAATTAAATTAGTTAACTGGGTATTTCTTACCAATACAGTTTCGTGGACCTGAACTAAATGGTATGAAAAGTCCTGATTTTTCTCCGGACGAAAATCTGTCAGGATCGAAGCATTCCGCGTTAGGGCCCCAATATTTTTTATCTCGGCCCACTCCCCACACAGATATTATTATACTGGAATCAGCAGGAATTGTCACCCCTGAAGCTGTTAAGAAATAAATCAATGAAAGCTAGAAATGAAACTAAACCTATTGTAATAACTATAATTTATAATTAATAGTTAATTAAAGTTCCTCAATAAATTAACTAACTAAAATCGCATTATTATAATAAATACTGAATAAACACATCGTATCCCAAAATTCATTCCCAAGTCGGGCATTCTGGCCCTTGACAGTTTCCTAAGGGACCTGGCCGCCCTGACGCAAACCTCGGGTTGGCGGGCAGATCTGGATCGAGTGGTTCGCCTGCCAGCTTTGACTCGACGGGAGGAACCGACCACCTTTGACCTCTGACCACCTTTTTCAACCTAGCCTAGTAGGGGTCTGGGGGGCGACAGGAGCGGGGTTCATGACATACTCTCCTATTAGGTATATAACATTATTCTCAGTCAGTCAGTTTAACGTATTTTTGATATATTCCACTATGAAGTGATCGTTATAACACACTTGGAAAACGTTAAAAAAAGAACACAATTTTGTATCAATCCTAATTACTAGGTATTCTACAAATCTATATATATAAAAGGAGAAACTGACTGACTGACTGGCTGACTGACATATCAACGCACAGCCTAAACGGCTAAACGTAGACCCTTGAAATTTGAAAGGGACATAGCTTAGGTACCGTAGAGGTGCACTAAGAAAGGAGTTTACGAAATTCGCACGGGAACGGGAATTAGTGGAAGAAAACATTTGTATAATAGGTAGAATAGGAACAGCGAGAACGAAGTCGCGACGGGTCATATAGTTATATTATAAGTATTCAATATTAGTTAGTTTTGTAAAATACATACGCAATGGTGTTTCCTCATTTGTTTTTCTTGCTAATGCTGGTCCAGGTGGATACAGACGTAAGGATTCTTTAATTACATTTTCTAGGTATTTAAATTCCTTAAGATCATCCTTTTGCAGCGACTGATGACCATAGCCTAGGATGTCTACGATTCTATGAGCAAGACGGGGTTACGTGTTTTATTACTTGAATAATATAATCTATGACATTTGTTTAGATTATCAAACGAGTGTTAGATATTTAGGTGGTTAAATAAATGTAATAGTGTCTTACTCTTGGTAAACTCTATTTTGTATTTTTGGATATTTTCCGAGTAATGTCAGCGTGTTACTGATCGCGATAGATGAGGTATCCGTTCCAGCCATCAAAAATGTCAATACTTCCTCTCTTAACTCCACATCAGTGAGACCAGCGCCATTTTCGTTTTTGGACAAGAGAATAAGATGTTCCAAAATACACCTTACCTTTTTTTGATTCTGACCTAAAACATTTGTGACGTATTATTTGGTGCAAGTTTTAGTTCTGTAATAATATTAGTAGTAAAGTTATATTTACCAAATATTGTGTCTTCTTTTTCTAGTGTTATATCTACATCTTTTAGTTCTAGTTTCTTCTTTTGTATAATCTGTAACATAATGTCCAGAGAAAGATATATAAACTATGCAGGGAAAGTCTGTAGTCCAAACTTAGTATATACAACTTACGTGATCTGTCAAACCATATAGCGTATTTAAGCAGTTGTAAAATTCTTTGGAACCTGGAGATAATTTGTAGATCCAGTCTGGCCAAAGCCATATCCTAAATATCCTATCCGCGACTATTTCAAAGACTTCAGACGAGGCCTTCAAAAATGGATTGTCAGGATTTTTTAAATAGTGAAAGCGAATGCCTAGCGCCGTTTCTGCAATAAAAATCTTATTAGCGTTATACGACCGCCATGTCCCATTTTATTTTTAAAAATAAATATATATATTAAAATGCAAATAAAGTAGCTTTAAAGGGGGAAAACAGTTTTTAAATATCGTTCCGATCTGAATCTAGTTATTTATCCACAAACTGAATTGCTCCAAACGCTTATAAAATATTAAATTATTAAACTAAGGAAAACCTCTAAATAATAAATCTGGGGCACCGCAGTGCCCCAGCCAAGTCTCGAGCAAAACAGGCACGGCCGGTACCATCTTTTCTCGAAGCGTAAAATATTTACCACAGACAGAATCCAGCGTGTATGACGAAATGTATCTCCATATGCTGAATTTGCCAGTTCCAACGACCCCTTGTTGCGACAATTGTTCTGCCAACTCCTCGCTTTGATTTAAAAGAATACTCATAAAACTGTTAATAATTTTAGGACTAAAAGCAGGAATCAACAGTTTTCTACGTCTGGTCCACACTGGAACTAAAATTACGATTTATAAAACTTGTTATTTTCAATACAGTTTCGTATAATGGGCAGTCAGGTAACAGATTATTAGGAGAAAGCATAGAATCAAACAATTCATCGATGTTTAGAGTCTTATATGAGTATGAAATAATTTTACCTGGTGCGAAAATACCGGCATTACCAACGACAGACCTCAATAATCGTATAATATTTGCTTTGTCTAAACTGTTTTTTAAAATGTATTCAATATCATCTGGATTTGTCAGACCTGAAATAAATCATATAAATAAAACGAAATCAACAACAATTAGAAAATAATGCATACTATTGCAGCGACCGCTTATAGATATTTTTTCGAGACAGCATTATTATATATAACTTCTCGTCATCGAACCATTGGGCCCTAGCAGTAGGCCAATCAGTTATTCAACTGGCCAATGGAAAGTCTTCACTGTGTTAGCAATGAAAGGCAAACTCCAGATATACAGAAAATAACACATTCAGATTCGGATATCTATAATAATGTTTTTTAAAAGCGAAATAAAAATATTTCACAAATATATTATTTCAAACTTACCTACATATAAGAATGGGCCAACCCAAAATTTTACAACTCCACCATTGTTTTGCGAGAATACGGAAACCTCTTTTATAAGCGTCATAACATTATCTGAAAATAAATCATTATATAATTAGGTTAAGTATCTATAGCATATATGTAATACTCCTTTAAATTATAGTACGCGTCACGAATCTTTAGCGCTGAACGAAACCTGCGCAGAAGCCAAAAGGAAGTTATCGAGGAGCGGCGCGCGGGGCGCGTGATCGTCGGGTGCGCGAGAGTTGATTGGTTGTCCCAGTCGTGTTGTCTTTCTCGCACCAATACGTCAATTACGAGCGCGATTCTATCGATGCGCAGCTATTCTCGTCAATCGCTAAACATAAATGACGCGTACTATAAATACATTATGACATACTATAGATACATACAACAATAACCTTTCTCTTTATCTTAAACAAACCGCGAAAGGGACTTTGTTTTATTTATACTATATAGTGATTGAATCACAGAATTAACCTGTGTTTGCTTTTCTGCATTGTTTGTTTTTAATAAAAGATAATGCACTTAATACGATACGCATTTACGATATTTTTCCTCAAGAGAAACAACACGTTTTGTGGGCATTTATATTTCAAACGACTAAGTCAAATGTATCGATATTCATGTAGCACTTGAACTACAAAATAATAATGTATCGCCGGTTCGGAAAGCAGTTTCTACAGAGAAAAACCACCCGGATACCTATTTCCTTTTTATAATAAAAAGGTACAAATAATTATTAATGTAATGTTAAAAACATAGCAACAACAACCGTTACATTTCAGTTCATTCAGAAAATTCCAAGCGTTTGTTTTAGTCTCTACGTTTACCACAAGCTTGAAAACTAAACCGATTTATTAATTATTATTTTAATAACAATATCCTGTTACTTAGCTGACGTAACTAGAAATTATAATTAAAAAAGTAGTCTTCAAGCTTTTTAGCTTAAATAAACAGTCTGAGGAAAATCTTTTTCTCATACAGGTTATGTAAGCTATACAGTAGCTGGTATTAACTCAATTCCCTTATACGGCATGGATTAGTTGCGGTCAACATTGCAATGTCTCACTGTCCTTGGCTGTATAGTAGTTAAAAAAACCTTTAAAATTATTAGAAACTTGCAGCCCGCCCCGCTTGCATTGTGGCATTATAAATTTATTATTACTACTGGTAAAGAATAAAGCATTTGACAACCAATTTCAATTACTTTTGTTTTTTGATAAAACTCTTATTCTCTATTTCCATATATATTCAAGCCTATTAGCCGACAAAGTACCCTACGTTCATCCCGAAGCTCATAACTATTCCGAATTTTATTATAATATGTTGGATTTCAAACGATCAATCAAATCTTTCCTTTTTATATAATAGTATAGAGTATAGATACCCTTTCATCGTAGTAACGAAACTAAACTTCTATAAAACAACACGCTTCAAAGTACTTTTAACCAACTTCAAAAAAAGGAGGAGGTTTTTTAAATCGACTGTATATAATATGCTTTTTAATTGAATAAAATGTATTTTATGGTCCACAATGTTGCAGATAGGCGAAAGATTAATCTTGTATTACAATAATTTCTAACACGCTCATAGGTCATGGTCTTACATAATTTTACATTATAAATAACTAAGAGAAAAAACAGTAATAATCGCAAGGTCGACAATAATTATGACAAACATTCCTGTTGTCCGCGGAATTACCGCAATTCCGTCACGCTATACTTTGTTGTGAGATGATGACTTCACAACAATTGCATATATGTTGAGGTTATACTATTAAAGTGTATGTAAATAAAGATTGTTTACATATTCATCACAATACTGAATCAATAAGGAAGTCGGGAAGTAAACCCTATTCCAATGCGATTCACACTTTTTATATCCAAAGATATAGATATATACCTTATAAAATAAATTAGATCGATATATTTTACCTAGTGCCACTAGTGGAACTTTTCCGCTCAAAAGTATAATTTTGAGGAAATATTTATTTTGAATTATTAAAAAACAATAACTTGAATTAAATAAAATGGGTAATTTAATAAAATGAATTTAAGGAAATATTTATTTTGAATTATTTCAAAGTCAAAGTCAAAAGTATCTTTGACTAAAAAAAACTATTAAAAAAACCTAAGCTGATTTAATAAAAGAGGTACAGAATTGTGATCCAGAAGATAGTTTGGTTTTTAAAATATAAAGCTAAAAAGTACAAACTTTGTTAGAACAAGTTTTAATTACCATAAAATATATAAATATACTTATTAAAAGGGGCCATTATACGTTAGAATATTTACTTACTTTTGAGAATTTTTGGAATATGCTGCACTGCACCTATGAGAGGAAGTGTTTCTGGAATTGTTGGTATAACAGCCGCCAGTTCATAGAGCCTGCGTCTCCTGTACCGAAACCATATGTAGCACAAAACAGCAAATGTAACAACCAGCCATAGATTCATCTTAACGACACCTGACCACTGCGACGATATCTACACAATAACCAGTAAATGAATTTGAATCGTACTTAAGGCTTTCCAGCTTATGACCTCTGTCTTAGCAATTTTATTTAACTTGTTCTACATATATGTTAGTTTTCATAAAGAGTTTACACGCGCTTAAGTAATTATTTTTAAATAGTAGGTAGCAACTCGGTGACCCGGCGAACTTTATTCCGCCTTAGAGGCAAAAAACAGGCGGATTTTGGATTTTTTTAAATTCATTTTTTATCAGGATGCTATAATTAAAAAGTATTTTAATGATTCTTTATAATTTACTACTATAATTTGTAGGTAAATTTTATAATACCTTACTTATAAAACTTTACTTTAAAGCTATTATTCACACACGTAAAATACGATTATTAATTTACAATCAGTAAAGTGACAAGTGCATGTGTCACTGATACAAAAAAACAATATTTTTATTTATATAAAAGCAGTTGGATATTGAATAAATAAAATATAATCTCGACTAACTTTTAATTGTAAAAACTCGGTTCTACCACATCACTATTTATTTGGAATCTTATTTTAGGTTTATATACCTACGTAAGTGCTAGTTATAAAGTAAAAATCAACAATATTTTACACAGATGTATTGATAAAAAATATTCCTAATAATGAACAATTTCAACAACAATTGCTTCGATCTCTACATCAAGCTAAAAGCATATATGACTATTTATGAATCAGACAGCGTATATTTAGAAATCTTCCTACACTTAGTAAATATAATAAAACATGGCATTGATGTTATCTACTCGGTTAGAGCGTAAAATCATATTAATATTCTATTTAAAGCTTATTAATGGAGATTCTATTTTGAGACCATTTCGTCTCCAAAAATAATTAGTTGACCGATAAATATTTATAAAATGTCCCATGGTCAATGTCTGACCTATATTCAAAATCTTTATTTTAGCATAAATAGGATTCCTCAAATATGACAATATATTTTCTTGTGATTAAAACATTCTTAATAAAGTTTACAACTTATTTATTGTGTGTAAATTACTAATACGAGTAACATTGTTGTTTTATACACGTGTTATCTATTGTATTCTTCTAAATCTTGATAACCTAAGTATAGACTAACATTCTACAAATGACTCTAATTACATATATTATACTAGTCTTTTCTGGATTATATGTTTGAATAAATGTCTTACTTTAAATAACAGTCCAGTCTTTTTGCCAGATAGTTTTTATTCGGGGTCAAAGCTATCGGTGTTTAGGCCCCAAAACTTTTTGTTGAAACTACTCCCTTAAAAATATTTTTGTGCTAATCGCTAAATAAGTAAATATCAGCGGACAGGGTGACATCTGAAGCTTTTAATAAAATATGTTTAAAAAGTAGGTTTTAAGATATTTTTTTATTTATAAGAGTCAAAACAACTGTGTGACACCTGACGAAAAGTTGTTAACGCCGTTTCTAAGCACTCATGGTACGAGTGTGTTACCGGCCTTTTTTATAATGACAAATTCTTTCTTTAGCTAGAACGTGTTGGACAAAGTTAACAGACACATAATAATCAAAGTAATTTACTACAAATTGTAGGTGTCATCTTAATACTGGTATACAATTATTATTAACTTTACACATAATAGTTTAAATATGTACAAGATAATTCGTTAATGTTGATAGATTAAATACATTCTGACAATCTTAAAAAGTTTAAGTTCGTACGTTCACAACTAAGCCGTTACGTGGGGGGCTCAGTAGCTTGGGGTCCAATCCAGCACGGTGGCGCGGTTCGGCTCACGTGGTAGTACTCTGGACGGTGGATCGGGGTATGTCCACCGTTCGGGGTTGGGGCGGCGTGAATGGTGTTTGCTATTCACGTCGCCTAGCGTTATGAGGAAGCCTCTGGGCAACTTGAGCTTGGCAACTAGCAGCCGCTGACGGGTTTTGCAAGAGTCTGAAAGGTACGAGGTTAATGGTGGGGTTTTAGTCGGTTGGAGTCCGACATAACCTGCAGTCTCACCCCGGAGACACGTGTGAATTTCCCCACATAAAACAAAAGGTGCACAGTTATGTTAACTAGGTTTTCCTAAAATCTTGTTTTGTCTAAATTTTAAAGACATATTGGTGCAGGTGTAACACAACTGCTTTTTGCGCCGATAGCTGTAGAAGGGAATTATTTTATTAATTTGTATTCAGAAATATATAAAGTTAGATGGCCCACGCGATTTCGTTTATATTGTATCCATCCTTTTCTCTGCGTAAGAACCATCAAGGAATATTGTTAAAAATAGAATTATCGATATCGTTTCAACCTTTCTCAGGTTGGCAAGACATTTGGCGATTCATTTTTATATTATAGAAGAAAATGTATCTTTAAGACTTGACAGTTAAAGGTATGTACTTTTTAATTTTAATTAACTCATATTTCAGTGTTAATATATACATAGTATAAAAACAAAGTTGCTTTCTTCTTTCTTTAATTTAATCTTTAAAACTACGCAACCGATTTTCATGCATTTTTTATTTGATAGAGTAATTCAAGATGAATGTTTTTGTGTATAATACATGCATTAATGCGGGAAAAATCGCGGGGCATGGCTCGTAAATAAATAATTAAAAACAATAAGCAATAAATATTTGAAATAAAGCCTGTGCAATTCCAGGATAATACATTTTAATCAACTGACGATGAGAATTCAGATTGGAATGCTTTAATTTATTAGTGAAGCCCTCATTTTGGTATTGAATTTTAATATGTTAGGCGTTTAAAAATAAGTCATTCCTACCTGTGTGAATTAAATAGAACTTAGGCTGATAATTTTATAAATAGTTATTACTCAAGTTTAAATTAACAAATACGACAATAATCTAGGCGTAGTAAGGCGTATTAGGTATATAATATAAAGATAGATTCTATATGTTTTGATCACGATGACCTACAAGCCTAATATGTATGCACACCGCTGAGGCAACCTTAATTACTTGTTGTACGAGAATAAATAGATCTTTTTAGGAGCAGTGTCGTAGTTGTAGTGACTTTTAGACGAAACGGACAAGCGCCCACTTAAGGTTCCGTACCTAAGCTCTTTGTAAATTGCAATGTGCATAAAACCCTATTACTTGATTGATATGCAATTTAAGCAGGTTTAATTGTAATATTTTAAGTTTTCGCTTACTTTTAATTTAAGTTTTCACTTTAAAAGGATTCAAGTTAGGATACTTAAGGATTTGTATTTGTCATGTACAAAGATACTACTTGTGTCTGACAACTCTCGATAAACGGGAAACACCCGAATTGGTCTTAATTTCCTTAACAGCGTTGAAATACGCGTTAAATTATCTTTTCAGACATAAAGTTAAAAAATACATATCAAGGTACATTACATTACAGATAGAAATGCGGGAGATTCTTCAAGATTGACACACAAGCAAATATACAAAAAACATTGTGATGATCAGACAATTAAATATAGATCGTGACAATTAAACATGAAAACATTGTCATCTTATATCCATTACTAGCTGTTGCTCGGAACTTCGTCCCCGTCGGATCTATTTCTATTATTATGGTATAGTGAGTCAATCTTAGAAGATAGACATATACTGTCGCGGACTTTTTTTTAGATCATTTGAAGAGGAATAAT
>DWAJ01004614.1:0-12670 GCA_018238005.1 Eurema mandarina
ACGAGTCGCTGTCTGTACATGGAAGATATATGAGAAAAAATATTATAGGAGACCTTTATTAACGCAATAGAACCCAAAACAATGATTTTTGAAATTTTTGTCTGTTTGTTTGTGCACGCTAATCTCAAAAACGGCTTATCCTATCTAGATGGGTTTTCAATTATATATTGTGGTAAGCTTCACTTAACATTAAGTGTTTAATTCATGTCAATCGGTTGATAAATAAAAAAGTTATGGCAATTTAAAGAATCACGTTGAACTTGCTGAACCTTTGTTGGCGCAGGTTAGGCATTTTCAAAAATGCTGCCCAAAGGCACTTTTTTATGCGGGCGAAGTCGCTGGCACAGCTAGTCTACAATAAATTGCTACAAGACGGAGAAGAACGGAAACGGGTCTACAGCGATCCAATAAAATGCTCCAATAAAATTAAAAATATTGTAGTTATAGGTTAACGAGCATTTAAAATATAAAAGTATTTAATTATAACTAGTTAATTAGGTCGATACTTATCTCATTTAATTTAATAAATTAATTTCAGCATACTACCAAATATTGTTTGTAGATGTCTTCAAGACAGCACACGAAGCGTTAAAATTAATACTATTGTGTGAGATCTGTCATGAAACACAAGATAAGGTAATATTATTTATTCAATATTGTAATAATTTTTTATTAAATATTAAGATTGTATACCTAAATTGTTTAAATTGGAACAAAAAGTTTATATTTTTGGATATGATAAATATACCTAGGTATCAAATAAAACATGGTTGAAACTATTTATTTAGACGTCGAAACGATTGCTGAATTTTGTAAGAATTAATGCAAGCTTTATTTTCTAGATGAACGAAACTAATGAACTGATTCAGTCGCTGACGGAAGCGTGGCTCGACGACCTAGACGTGGCGAATGAGTTAGACCAGTTCGCGCGCCTGTGGGAGCTCGTCACGCCTACATTCTCGCCGCTTGACTATTTGACTTTGGCCGAGGTGTCTTCTGTAAGGTAAGTAGGAGGTTCTCAGTACGACACTATTTCTAAATGTTTATTACCACACGACTCAATTCGACCGGTCGACAGTAAACCGATTTTGATGATTCTTTTTTATTTAAAAGTTATTGTATGTGATGTGTTCAAACTTTCAAACAATATCGTTAATAAGATAACCATATACGACTTATGTTTGCATTTAGTTTCCCAGCTTATATCGGATGTTTTTTTTCTAAGCTTTTATACTTTGAAAATAGGAAGAGCAATATTAGTATAGATTTATGTAAAAAAAAATATATATTTAGCTGTGTTTTTTTTCAGATATTAGGTTATGTTGTCACATATTTGATCGCCATTAAACAATTGGAAAGCACATATGTCTCTCATACATAGGCAATTAATAAAAAATAATCAATACGAAATATAAAATATTTTATTGGTTTTATTGGTGTTCTTTGTATTTTGAATATTACTAATTACATAATTAATTAGATATTTTGTGATTTTTAATTAGTAGATACAATATTCTGAGTGACAGTGCACTTCAAACCATAATTTAATAACTGTTAAATGGGATTGATATTATGAAATTAAATGCTTTAGCCTCTTTTTTGTTTTATTTAATCTCATCAAACAGTGAATCATTATTTAATAAACTTTAAAGTTAACTACAAACATTTTGTCTTATTAATAACACCACTCTTAATGATTAGAGAAAAACCGATTTTAAAATAAGGAATAAAAATACATATATAATATACACGAATTAAGATCTTTAAAGTATTAGAGACCTCAAATACATACGACTATTAAAATATCGAAATTCAAACCACGATACCCGTAGTTTTGGTTTGGTTTTATCGATAGACGTGATCGTTATATTTACTACAAAAAGCAACTAAATGAGGAAGAAAGAAGGTGTAACCTTCCTCCTAACCAAAGGAAGGATCCTCGACCAGTCGAACCACTGACTGGCCGTTAGGTCCCAATGGTTCGACGTCGACAAGTTGTATGTACTCGTATGCTAAGTCTCGAACAGATATAATAAGCGTAGTTGCGATCGCTATGACAGTACGTTATGACAACACTGACAACCAGTTATACAGTAGCTTCATCACAGTTAAGTTTTTAATATTCAGCAAATCTAATTTTGATAATGTCACTACTCAACGAAGTGAAGGCTTGTCTGTTTCTTTAACTCACTTATTAGTTACGAGTATCACTACTAAAGCCTAATCCGAAGGCGCAAGAGTACAATTTATCATCAGTTGATGAGATGTTTCGGCTTTTACTCTATGAATGTCGTGTAATTTGTACTGCAGTTCCATATTAATATAGGTTATCGCAATACTGAATGTCTGCAAAACAACAGTTATAATTAATTACAATAAATAATAACTTAAAGGTAGAAGGCAAAGCATGAAATATTGCAGTACAAACAAATATAAAGGGCGAGATGAGAAAGACAAATTCGCAATATGAGTTTCTGTTAGCGCTTCACCCCAAGTTGCTCAATGATAATGATTTCCTTTGAGATATCATTATTGGATCTCTTAGAGATCCAGAAACCAAAACCCAAAAACCAAAGTCTTAACTTTGGTGTACTGAAACAGACCCCAAGGCCCACATCAGTGGATACGCCAAGTAGGCCAAGAAGCTTGCTGATCTTGGCTTGATCTCCAAACGTGAGCTGATCATATACAATCCAGCTATGCATTAGCTTGGGTATAACGCATTGTAAGGTGTTGCTATAGCTTTTATACTTACAGTCACGACGAGAGCCCTGGTGTACCGGAACAGCCCCAAGGGTGCTACGTCTGTGGAGACACTGAGGACCTGCCTGACAGCTTGCTCCAGCTCACTGGACATGAGCTCGCCGCACCCAGTCCAGCGATATATTAGCTTAGCTATTAGACGCTTGATCTTGGTTTTCTGTATTGGTATAATGTATTCAGTAGATGCATGTGCCAATATGAAAACTTTAAGGATTATATTCTGAGAACCTTGCCCTAAGAATCTTTAACTGTATAACTGTAGTAATAACTATATGTATTTATGAATTATCCATTTATTGACAACTAACTAACAAATCTTAGTCATGAGCATTCGTGGTCATCTTGTCAGCGCGTAAAAGTAAGACATTTTGCTATTATCATCTTTTAGAATGATTTCACTAAAGTGAAATTTCAAAATAGCATAATTCAAACGTTTTTGGCGACATAAAAATTTCTGGGTTAATCATTATTACATAGTATAAAACAAAGTCACTACCGCTGTCTGTCTGTCCCTTAGATCTTTTAAACTACGCAACGGATTTCGATACAACTTTTTTTAATAGATAGAGTGATTCTTAAGGAAGGTTTATATGTATAATACATACATAATATAGCAGAGAAAGACTGATCCATTTAGAGGTTTCTAATGTGATGTCTTAAATAAGAACGTTTTTTTGCGCTTATATTGCAAACGCTGGCTAAACCTTACGAGATAGACCAAAATATTGTACTACAGTATTGTCCACCTTAAAAAGTTCTACAAAAAGCTCCGCAATGGCATATGTCTATCTCTTAGGTATAACCCACCATGACCATTTTTAATCCGTAACTAATAAATGGTTATTTACGAAGTGATTTTAAACTATACAGCATTAATTCTTATCCAATTAAGTACCTTAAGTAAATTGTGCATTTATTATAGATCAATATGCAATTTTCAGCATGTAATTTAAGTGAAAGATATTACAAATTTAAAATGCAGGGACGTAGTTGTTGCGGCGCCGCGGCCGTACCGCCCCGCGGCCGGCCGGGGGTCGGGTTGACAAAAAAGCTGTGAACGTCGTGTATGAGGACAGAAGTAGTTGCATCCGTGCGAAGCAGGGGCGGTTCGCTAGTATCTAATAAAATATTGTTTTATCTTTGTAAGTAGTACATATGTCGAAGTACTAAAGAGTACATCACCTGTAATATACAAATCTTGGTGGTTTTGCTTAACTTCCAATGAAAATTTAAGTTTTATACAATTCTAATTTTTTTAACTAGGTACTTCTTTTTAGCATTCGTGTGATAGTCTGAACTTACCTCATTTTCAATGTTTTGAAAAGGTTCGAGAAACACAATTGTTCTAAGTACTTGGAATAGAATCCACGTGCCTTGTCGCATTATAGATAACCAGTTAACGTCATCTTGACCTGCTACAAATAAAAACCTTACTATTACTTGAATTTACTTAACATTTACATAACATGAGAAATTTTTGTTAATTTCTGTCCATTGGAAATAGGTATCAAGTAATGGAATGATGCAAATCAGAAATGTTATTTCGTTAGGAAAGTCGTCGGCTCATTTTTCTATTCGTGATCTCTTTTCTTCCTTCCATTTTTAGGGCACAACCATATCATAACTTTTCTAATTAAAATATTAATATGTAGTGTGAATGCGTCAGCAAATTAGTACCTTGCGCAATAAAACGTGCGGCCATAAACGAGGTTGTGTCCATCATCATCATAATACTGAAAACGAACGCCAGGACGCAGCACAAGTTTACATCCTGACCGACTTTCACGATCGCTTCACACACAATTATGTAATGTTTGTTGACAATACGCAAGCGAGACTTGCCTCTCTCCAGGTCTGTTTCTAAAAGCGTTGAATGTTGCTGGTTATTTCTTTCGGATAAATAAAAATGTCTCGCTTATATACCACTGCTCATTTAATACAAAACATAATTAAAAGGGTATAGTAACTACGTAATATTATTCAAGTAGTACTGATTAGGGTTTTTACGGAGGTTCAACCAAATTATAAACTCCAATTCCGAATTCAGTTCCGATAAAATCACTTTACTCATCTAATAGCTATAGCTCAGTCTAACCTGTGTCTAGCAAGTCTTTCAATTCGGTAGAAATGGCCGCCAAAGCTCTTGTTACTTCAGTGTAGATTAGAATCACTTTTACCATCATAGAATACATCATCATGAACTTGATGTTACCAAAACAATATATGTACGTGATGAGACCTACAAATGTTTCAAATTGTTGAATTTATAGCATCGTTACATACAAATTTAAGTATAACTAGTATTACTAGTAAGGACAAGTGAAGTGTAAATACTGAATCTATCAGTAATACATCTTGTTATAATTCCATTTATTCCAATTTCTTGTTACTTATTGTTTGCAATTTAATACATATATCGTGTCTTTGCACAGGACTTTGGAAGTTTCCGTGAAGTGGAATTCTATGGAGTTGCTTCTGTATTTGAGTACAGATTTTTATAGTAATTATAAAGGATTTTTTTTTACCGCTGTAGGAGTGAGTTTAGTGGATGGGTCAAAATCACTTAATGTGACTTACAATAATTCTTCTTCAAAATTTCTGTGGCCGCATCCCAGAACTGCATCCCACAATACGTTACCACTGCGGCGACTGTTATAATCGCTGTTCTCCTTTCTCTTTTCATATCAACCCCCTTATAATATGTCACCTAAGGAATAAATAACTTGTGGAGTAGGTAACATTTGGCCTGAGTACAATATTTTATGCTGTTGAAGAGTATAAGAAAGTTGATGTAATAATAATAATAATTTATTTTCCAGAAAGAAAGATTTACAAAAAAAAATATCCATTCTCCCAAGATAGTAAAAACTGTTATTCAGGAGCCTGCTACATCCAAATCATGACACATACGGTACCGACACAAATCGTACAGATATATACATAAATACATAAAAAATCATGTTTAAACCAGTTACAAAATCAATTAATAAAATAAATCGAAGAAAAATAAAATATATAATGTGTATGGATGAAAACGTTAAAAATAAAAAAATAATATGCTAATAATAGTTATACAACGGTTGATAAAATTCGTAATACTTATACCAAATCAGAGTGTGTATGACTGATCTCTGATTGTAGAGTGTAGATTTTGCGGAGTGTGAAAAGTGATTGTGGTTGTGCCTTCTCCCTTTTCTAAAGATCGGCACCTCACTCGTGAGGACTTTGCTTTGCGACTGCTGCCCGCTACTTAAAATATATTCATTTCTTTTTCCCGCTGCTGAATTCCACCGCCGCACTACACGTCACATGTTAAAATACCATCCCTAACACTTTTAACTGGCAGTCAACCAAATTGCGTTTTAAAAGAAAATCTCGCCACTCACCACCACCTTGTAGAATGAGCACTCTCAAGCGATATTTCAGATGGATTACGACTTGGAGTGTTTCATGAGAGAGCGTACATTTTTTTTCAAATGCCGGTAGCTCACTCCAGAGCTGTCGGCCTTCACGAGGGTTTATCAACGGCGATGCCCACTTTATATCAAGTGGCTTGCCTGCTCGTTTGCCCTCTTTACTATAAAAACACAATACCTCTTGCAATTCGGTCAAATAAGCGAACATATTAAGTAATCGTCTGCGAGCCTGGAAAGCCCCCACCACAGCAATAGCCATAATGGTGCCGGATGGAGGCAAATGCGTCAAATTTGTCGTCTGGTAACTGCCGTTCTTCCCCATCACTACGAACTTCATCCAGTCCGTTACTAACGCAGAGCCAACTAGAACATAAAATGGAATAAGAACTTTGCTGATCTTAAATCCATTTTTTACATATGCATCTTGGCTTAGACTGTATAGATCCTTTGAATGAAATACTAATTTTCTGTTATCAACCTGGATTCGGTTTAAGTTTAACACAATCCTGGAGAATCCGTTAGGATACCTTCTGCCGGTATTGCCACAAGAATAAGAAGCGGACTAACCCGGCGGAGCATAGCTGGTAAATTTACATTCTGAACAGATGTTCACTATGTAAACCATGAAATCCCCTAAAATATAGATATATTTTAGGGGATTTCATGGTTTAAGGCTTCACTTCAAATAACTAGCGTCAATTATTTAGATTTATCCATAATAAT
The DNA here is from genome assembly GCA_018238005.1 of Eurema mandarina. Classification (NCBI taxonomy): domain Eukaryota; kingdom Metazoa; phylum Arthropoda; class Insecta; order Lepidoptera; family Pieridae; genus Eurema; species Eurema mandarina. The sequence continues at coordinate 6,903 of DWAJ01004614.1, forward strand.
GTTCGTAGTGTCAGTGTTATAACGATCGTTAACTTACTAAGTGTTAAGATAAGCACGTAGCCATAGATATGACTGCGCTTGCAGAAGGTGGCTCGGTAGCCAGGAGGCTCTCGCGATAACTTGACAGGCGCCACGCCTACTGCGCGGCAACACGCTAATATTATTGCCAATCCTCCGTACACTTTGCACTCTCTTGCCTCCATATTTTATACCACTTAATACCAAAACAACAAACACTGAATAAAAATACTACGACAACTAATGTGAACCTCGAATAAAAACTTTATATATAATATTTTAATTGCACGATATTCATGGAGTTACTTAGGATAAAAGTTAACTAACTATGTTTAAGGTTAAAACGACAAATCAAGTAACAAAGAAAATAGTACTTGCGTTAAATGGGACAGTATCAATAACGAGACATGGAAACCGTTTGAAAAATATATCTGGGTAACAGATAGATACATGTAATATGCTTCGTACTTTATACGCATTATAAAAGTAATGGGCATAACCTCGTTGAGCGCTATCAAGATCTTTTTGTTTGCATTAACTGCTACGGTGTTCATTGTGTACAAGCAGCCCGCCCCGGCTCTGCACGGATATTATTTGACATTTTAATTTGGATGAGAAATCGTAATGACAAAACTTTTATATTCTGTTTCAACTTATTCCAGCCTCTTTTCACGTTAAAGTCGATGTTCATCTCGTAGCTGAAAAATATATCTGTTCCGAAATTTTATATGAATCCGCCCAGAACTTTTGGAGCCTTTATAATACCAAGAAACAAACCAATCTTTCCTCTTTATATAATAGTATACATTATTACAATATGAAATGTTCCATACGCTTATTTGAAATATAATAACTAGATGTTACTTAAGATTTTGATAGAGATTTTATAAAATATTGTTTTTAGATTATTATTTATGCCTTACTTCTATGAAATAGGAGGTGGGTAAGGGAACGCGGCTACTATGTAATTATAAATTTTATATTTAATGTCAACTAATACACACTGAAATATTTGTACTTAGTTGTATTGTGGAGCTTGGAAGTATCGGCAGTATTGGCAGACACTCGAGCTATGAAGACCGACTCGTGGGACGGCTCGGGCGTGCGGGGCGCTGTCGCAGTGACGTGCGGCATAGGCCGCCTGCTCGGGCTGTGTCCGCTGGCCCCCGCGCCGCCCGCCCGCCTGTCGCGCGCGCTCACCCTCTACTCCTGCTGCCTGCTGCTGCCCCTCTACAGTAAGTGCCCGCCAGCAATAACGCGTTAGGCCTAAATACACTCACTTACATGAAACCTATCTATGTATATAGCATCTTATATAAAAATTATACTCTAACTTTATATTATAGATATTTCTTGCTGTTTGGATGTCTACAGTATATATTACGATAGAGATTCTTTGAAGAAAACTGTGTTAAAGATATTGACGTTTACCCCGTGCGTGATTTTACTGAACGTCGCCGTTATCACTGCACAAAGACGGACGCGCTGCTTGTTGAAATGTTTGCAAGTATTAGAAGGGGTAACGTTTTGAGATACAAAATAATTTTTTATAAAAAACCTGCCCAAATTCTACGACTTTCCTACTTCTATATAAAATCTAAAAATATAAAAATACTATCTACGCCTATTTATGTGTATTACAAACATAAACACAATTCATTTAATTATATTATTTCAGATATTAAAAGGAAACATAGCGAGTTCCCACAAGAAGGAGCAGCGATGGGGTTTCATATTCATTATATATTTTTTCATACAGCACTTCGTGATTTATTTAACTAGGATATTATACAGAAGTTTAACCCAACCTTGGGTAGGCCCTACACGTAAGATCATGAACACTCGTTTTCGTACCTTGTTTTGTATATTTATATCTAGATAACCCAACGCGACTTCGTTCACGCTGAACCTACCCTACACCTACATTTTTTTTTCTTAAGAACCATCCTCGTACATCCAGGAATATTCTAAAAAAAGAATTATGTAAATCGGTTCAGCTGTTATCGAGTTATGCGCTTACAGACACATTTTGCGATTCATTTTTATGTTTATAATAAATTAGGGATCATCAACGGGTTTTATCATTTCTAATAACTAGTGCTAGCTTCGTGTTTTCATCTTACGTTAATATTGCAGTGTCACATTGAGAATGTCATTAGTCAATACATATTGCCTATTACATAATCCCTGTTCGTAGCATCCTCCGATATGTATACATAAAAACCTTCTTCGCTCCTTCACTTTCTCATGCCATATTAGGTCACTTGCCAGTATACCATAGGTATGCACTATTGCACAACATTTTTGTTTAGGCGTTAAAATAGCGAATTCTGTATTTAAATATTATATAAAAAGTATCTTTAGTTCTTTGAAAACGAATTTTACTTTAGGCAAAGTACGTACTAAGTATATTTAATTTACTAATTATTTCGTAGGGTTCGACATCGCTATTGCAATCAACTTAGATATCTGTGTAACAGTATTGAACTGTGTTACATTTAATTTCATATTTGTATGTGCCCGGATACATGCAACAATCACAGCTATAAACCAGGAACTAACCAAGCTACTTCCATCTCACAATGTAAGACAGACTTCACTGAATGCGTTCGTTCTCAAATGTGGATGGTTCACAGGTAATTACACATTTAAACAAACATTTTAATTTATTTGAGTCAGAAATATCTGAAACTCCATATTTAGCATGGAAAGAATCCGTACCATATAGTACCTATATTTAGTAGGACAAGAAATAAAAATCTTTTTTTTTCCTTAGAGACACAAATTCCTCACAGTTTGATGATAGAGAGAATACGCTCTATAGGAGATTCTTATTATTCTGTTGGTTCCGTGATACGTAAACTGATGAGGAGCGAAGGATGGATTCTGCTCATAGTAGTCGCCTGCACGACTATAAGACTCGTAACTACTCTATACAGTGCTACGGAATTTAGACAAGACAACGGTAACGAATAAAAGAAAAAAAAATCTTTTAAGAAAAAATATAAATCGACCAAACTCCATTGAGACGATATGGTATTACCTACCATAATAACTGCAATAAAAATATTTAGCCATTAAAGTCCATAATATAGGACGATGAGTCTCACAGAAGTTTTTTACGACCCTCATGGTAGATAATTTTTAAAAGATGACATTGTCGTATTGGAGGCAATTAAAACGTCTTAACTACTAAAATTAAAATAAACGTAGTGGATATCTGATTTACACATTTCAAATATATAAGTTTACCAAACTACCTTTAAAATTGTCTCATTTATTTCAGCGTACTACAGAATATTGTTTGTAGAAGGATTCAAGACTGTAAACGAAACACTTAAATTGATATTATTGTGTGAGATCTGTCATACAACACAAAATTTGGTAATATTTTTTAATGAGTACAAGTAATTAGCTTGTTTTAACTAAATTATTAATTCGTTTGAATTAGAGTTGAAAACTAATAAAAAAACTTTGGGATGTGAGTATGACAAGTACACACATCATCGTCTAGGTATATTTTGAATTTTCTTAATTTCTAATTAATAATATAAATAATGTGCAATACGTATATATTAAAAAAAAGCCTATTTAACAGACTACACTTAAAAATTATTATTATATAAGTAAAGACGAAAAATGGAAAATTGGTAAAATTAGACCTTATTGTTTTTATGAGAAAAAAATAAAAATAAAGCCAAGTAATTAATTTTTCTTAATGATACAAAAATTAGATATGAGTTAAACCATAATTGACATTAATGACGGTTCTGCAGCTGTTTTTATTGCTTTGAATCAGATGATGAAATTTTTGCTGTGGAATATTTTCCCATGTCCTTCTTAGATGTAAAAATGATTAGCACCAAATTAAGGCATTTTTGAGCGGCCATCATGTTTCTGATCCAAACGTGGTCTGTTCTGCCACCAGCACGAATTTTCGCCGAATCATAATTGTCCCTCCTTCCTTGTAGCACGATAACGTGGGAGAACCATGTTACTATCCTGATATCACATTTTGGTTTGTTCCAATTACCTCTGAAGCCATCCGTTGAGTCCGTCCAAGCCGGGACTCGGTTTATAGCATGCCTACAGCCTATAACATCTTCTCTCTTTTTAAAATTTACCCCTGTATGATGAAAACAGTCCCATAAATTCCGAATAAATCACTAAATTGCTTTAAAATATTTTTTTTACAAAATAAATTATCAAAAACTATTCTAGGGAAATTGAAACATTCGAATTCCAACTTAGTTTTGCTGCACAAATCAATTGTTTTTATTTTATTTTTTCAAATTCAAGATTAGAATCCATAAAAAATACGAATTAAATAAGATCTCTTCAAAAAATTATAAAAACATCCCGTATTGTTTCAGTTCAAGAATTAAAATATGAAATATCCCTAGACTATGTTGATGTGTGTATATTAATTCCATCCATATAGTAACCGTCAATTACCTTTAGCGGTGAACGAAACCTGCGCAGAAGTCAAAAATAAGGTATCGAGGTAGCTGTGCGGCGCGCGGGGCGCGTGATCGTCATGTGCGCGAGTTGATTGGTTGTCCCAGTCGTGTTGTCTTTCTCGCACCAACGAGCGCGATTCTACCGATGCGCAGCTATTCTCAGTCAATCGCTAAACATTTTTGACGATTACTATAACAAAGCGAAACTTACCCTATAGCAAAATAAATTCATAACTGCATACTTAGCTGTGAAGTCATATTGCTTAATGACATTGCACTATAAAGGGAAGGGCTTCAGAAAGTGCAAGCGAACTGGTTTCATTGACATATATTACGTTATCCAAGAAACCAGATCGGCTTTAATAAATATGCGATTTAAGTACTTATGTTAAAGGTATTATAGCCGATAATCCTGTGAAATTTATTGAGGTTATTGCATTGTAATTTAACTGTGTTTGTATTATATTTTGTATATGTTTGATAGTGGTTAACCTTTTTCGAACTTTTACTCCAAAATATATCAGTCACTTCCAAAATCGATGTATTAAGTAAATTTGGAAATTAATATGAGGTTAATTTTTATATAACTTACTGTTTTATAAAACCCATACTAATTTAAATAATTTAAAGAATCCACAGTCTAAAAGCTCCGCTTTTTATTCAAGCGCAAATTAATCAATGTGAATTAGAATCGAATTAACGTACAGACAAAAATATTCATAATATATAAATAATGGAGTGCTGAATTCCTGCGTAAGTTCAGAGGTCGATTTGTATATAAATTCATTAGAAGTGCATTTTGATTTTGTAATAATGGATATTACTAAGCAAAAGGTCACTTGACGTATCGTGTCACTTATACACGATGGCATTGCATTAAGCGAATTAAATATTATTAAAATGCATACATTTTTTACTTTTAAGATTGTATAATATGTAAAATACATCAATAGAACTATCTACTACACAAAAAATACTTATTTGAATGCAATTAATAAAAAATAAGTATTTTTGGTGTTATCTACCTATCTATTTTGAAATACAATGACAAGTAATGAATTAATTATGTATTTATAAAATAATTACGTATAAAATTGGGCTACCTTAAATTAATTTATTAAATAGTTAAGTTAAATTAAGTATTTCAAGTTTATTTTAAATGTATGACATTAATAAGTACCAGGTACCTAACTAAACTTTGTCTCTTAAATTAAATTCAAGCTTTGATACATACGGCCTTCTTTCTGACCATTTACGATAGAATATATTTGATACTATGAGTCATACAAT
>DWAJ01004615.1:0-12661 GCA_018238005.1 Eurema mandarina
TAAACTAACGTCATACTTTGTGAGCAAATTATATTCTACTACAAAAATATTATATCGGCTTTATCAAAATAAATCTAAAACAGTGTTTTGGTTAGTTGTTGTAAACGAGTACCTAATTCTATTATAATTAAAATTTTCCTTGCAAATTAAATATAAAATTAGATTGTAGATGCGGTTACGTTGTACAAGTCGAGAAATTAATTTCAAATTTCCCTAAGGCTTCATGTTAATTACTGTAGATTCCAATTTTTCATTCAATGATTACTTCAACTTCAAAGAGACCATATATTTAGCTCACTTGGGAGACTTCTTTTAATGGGAAATATATATTTTATTAAGACACTGATATAAGATTTAAGAAAGAGGTTTTATATTATGTATTTTTAGTAAGTCTGTGGAAGAAAACATGTATTTATTTTATTTATTTATTTATTTATTTACATTACATATAAAGATACAATTCTATAAAGCATTGGTTTATGCACTAAGCACGCAGGCTTGTGTCGCGTAAACCAAATAATTTACAACATTACAACATTACATGATTTAAAACATGTACAAAAGGTAATTTATTTATTTATCCTTTATTACATTTATAATATCTCATACACTAATTGTACAGAGTTGAAATGTAAGTACACAAATGTAATAGGCGGCCTTACCACTAAAAAGTGATTTCTTCCAGGCAACCTTTAATAAAAATTTGTAAAGAAAGACTGGATTGGTAGGTACACTGAGCTACTGAGATATAGTAATTATAAATTGATGAGTGATGACCCTGGATTACGCCCAGTAAGTAAAACAACGGTTCTCGGGTTCATCTTCACCAACATTTAAATAGTATTACTAGGACTAAGTGTAACGTCTACTATAGGTAGGTATTTAAGTAAGTAATTTAAGTAGGCAAAGGTAAGTAATATTATAAATTTAAAAGTGTGTTAGAATGTATGAATGTATGTTTATTTTTTCATGCAAAAACGGTTGGGCCGATTTAGTTGAAATTTGGTATGTAGGCAGGTGATACCTTGGATTAACATGAAGCCTTTTTTTGTCTCGTTATTGTTTGGGAAACTTGAACAACGCGGGTAAAACCGCGAGGCACAGCTAGTGTGTAATAAATAAAAAAAAATGTTTCACAAACGAATAAAGCCTTTGAAGTAACAAAACAGTAATTTTTCAAACTAACAATACTTAACTTTTGCCTCTGACTCTGCCTGTAAATAATTTAGTAAGAAAGGATCCGTTCAGTAACAAAGAGAGTGCTACATGATTGACGTTTTCGTCCCCCGGGGGCGAAACAATTTGATTGGGAACTCATCCATTTATAATATTAAACTTTTTTGAGGTAACGCCACCTGTATCCTTCGAGTACCATAAAAGTTTGTAAGTATGTACAATAATAATAACAATATTTCAGGACATTTATACACAGCGCCATCTAGTTCCAAGCTAAGCAGAAGCTTGTGTTATGGCAACTAGATAACGGAACTAGATAAGACCCCAGAAAAATACAAATGTAAGTTACAAATATATTTTTTCGGTGTGGGGATCGAACCCACGACCCTTCGCGCAGAAAGCAGTTGTGCTACCACTGCGCTAATTGGTCGTATATAATGTTTGCTGCTGTTTCATGGAAAAACTAATAAATAGATATTGTTTATTACCACAGGAATAGTACGCGGGTAAATCCGAACAACACAGCTAGTTTTAAATATAATTTTTAAATATAACTGTTTTATTTATTTAATCCATTATGACCTGAATTATTTTAGGGGCTTCAAAATTTATAATTTTTATATACGAAACAAACCATGGGTATACGGCACCGCTAGGCTATAATGGGTTAAAAGATGATGCTTTTATTTGGGCCAATTTCATTTGGTCCAGTTATGCCAGTGGCATTCAACATAATATAATTATTTAAAGAATTTATTTTGTTTTATAATCAAATGGTTTTTTTACAACATTTATTTCCCAATTAAAGTCAGATTTTTTTTATTAATAGGTACTTGATATTGGATTAATACTGGATATTTTAACCTTCGTTGTCTGTAGTTAAATACGATATCAGCTACAATCATGGTGTAATTAAATGTCATATAAACATAAAACGTTGCAGACAATTCAATCATATAATACCAATAAAAGAAACCCAATCTAGCAACAATACATCAAGAAAATCCTTACAACGCTCTTTCAATGCGATTTCCAACTCAATGAAAAGCATTCCTACATTTCAATTGTGGGACACTAGCCAAGTGTTTAAATAAAAAAGCACTAGTCCACGGCAAAACATTAACAATTCAAACACTTTCGTCGGCAATAAATTAAGTAGCAGCGAGGTAATCTCAAAATGGCGGCGAACGTACTTTAGCTCATTTCAGCTAAGTCATAGATGATTGGCGGGATTTTCTTTATATTCTAGTCGTTACATAGTATAAAACAAAGTCGTTTTCTTCTGTCTGACCCTATGTATCTTTAAAACTACGCCACCGATTTTCATGGGGTTTTTTTTATCAGATTAAGTGATTCAAGACAAAAGGTTTATAGCTATTTTAGTTCTTGCCAAGAGGAACCATCGTTGGGAAAACAACAATATAAAAAGCTTACGCGAATAACAATTTCCGTATACCTTATCAGTTCAACAACTTTAACAAGAGTTTTTGAATAAGGTACAGGTGACATACATAAAATATGACTTATAAGGCCAGTTAGTATAATTAACTATTAAAAAAAACCGACTTCATGAATTATAATAGGTAATACCTATTCAACAAAAAATTAATCGTTCAAATTGGTTCATAATCGGCGGAGATATTGCTTATAAAAAAGTTCGTTTTCCACCCTTGGGGGATGATTTTTTTATTATTAAATTTAAATGGGACCCTTGAAGTATTACCTATACGGCGAAAAAAGATTTGTTCAAATCGGTTCATAATTGGCGGAGCTATCGCGTAACAAACATTGAAAAAAACCATACGGGTCGAATTGAGAACCTCCTTTTTGAAGTCGGTTGAAAAGACAATAGAGGCAACGTTAGTACTCACGGGCGGCGGTGATTACTTACCATCAGGGCACCTAATTTAAAAGAGCTAGCGTGTCAAGAAAACACTACATAGCATTACGTATGAGATCCTTAAGCTTATACCGCAAGTTAAAACCCTAACCAATTCCCAATAAATAATTTTCAAAACAAATAATTGCTGTCGCTTATAACTTGACGTCGGCGATGTCACCCCGCTTCCTGTGTGTCACTTCCTGGAGACGTCTGACATCTCGTCGACGCCACGACCTGGTTCAGCCATTACATACTTGTGAACTTTTAATGAGGCATACTTTTCACAACCCCGAGGTCATGTATTGCTTTCAGATATCATCTAATTTAAAGGACTTGTCGCGATTGACGATTTGTTTGAGTAAATATATTGAAGACTAAAATCTAGTGAATGGGTTATTAAGCCAAACAGGACAATGACCCTTTTTGTTTGGTATTAGATACATTTGTCTTTATAGTATATAACAGTTGAATGAATACATTATATGACTTGAAGGAACACCACTTGATATTAAATAATAATATGCTAAAAATAGTAAGGGCGTATGTGTTTGTTCCTCATTTAAAACCCTAGGACTAGTTAATTTACATATATCTTTGTTTTAGCTTATGATTAATAGATTCTTCTCGTAGTCTGATTAAAATTAAAATAAATTGCTTCTAGAAAGAACTATGAAGTCAAGAAAATTAATAGGGCATGCATTTGAAAAGGGTTTCATTGAAAAATAGCATTCGCACCCCAAGCAGTCGCGTAAATCATCACCCTTCCAAGAAAATGTTGAGCCATTTGCGAAATGGGTGGCCGGCTATTAAATGTCGATACTTCACATTCAGACCCTTGCCTTGATTTTTGGTACAGTCGACTACAAAAGTATATCAACAGCTCCAAGATCATAGGGGACAAACTTATCATATTACCTATAAGTTATTCCGAAACCTTGTGTTTTGATGTCTTGTAATGTTACATGTGTTATTTAAATTCAAAATAATTAAAAGTGACTAGTTAGACATCTATTCTATGTAATTACTTATGATCTAATCGATACACGTATGTTGTTGTAGACGAAATAATTTATTATCAAAATAGTTTTGTGATTCTTTTTATATTTTTGTTTCAATGTTTTACCACCTAAGTCTACATTGTGGAATGCAATTAATAAAGAAAAGAAATTGAAATATATAGCCATAAGCAGAAAGTTTCGAAGTAACATCGTAATATATATAAATAACGTGTCACGTTGTTTTTCCGCGATTGACTCCTAAACTACTGAACCGACCTTAAATAAAATTTGCACACCGTGTGCAGTTTGATTCTACTTAAAAGGTAGCTGACCTGCTGATGCCGGTAGGCCTGCTGACGGGGCTGCGAAAATGTCCGCCAAAGCACCCGTGACTCCGTCTAAACGCGGGTCTGTGGAACACCTAGGGCTTTTAGTCGGTTTGAGTCCGACATAACCTACTTTCTCACAAAAAACATCATAATATATACGAGCAAAGCCGGGGCGGGTCGCTAGTATCATAATATGAAATTAGCTAACCTAACCTATATGCACGTGCAAATCATTACAAATGGCGTTCATTTATCCGCATACACGCCTAATAAACACTTCAATTTAGACCCTACTAAGTTGACACTCTTAATTATTAACGAGGATTGATGGGCCCATGCCACCAACTTGGTCACCCCTTCGGTTTGAACCGGTGATACATTCATTATTTAAGGTCGGATTTGGTTAGGAATTTTGTTTATGTTTTTCACAGAACACACTTACACACAGAAGAACAATGAACATACTTAAAATTAAATCTAGGAATAGAATGTGGCAACTTCGATTTTTCTTGTTGAAATGTTTTGGGGTTGTTTCATCTGTAAGGATTTTTTGGCATGTATTCAATTTGAGGTTAAACATTTATAACTTATTTATTTGGTGATATTTTATTTGTTGTCAAGAAAGTAACAGCGCCATAGTTTTTCAAAATATAAGACTTTTAAATACTTTTCACAATAAAACTAAATTTCAATGTCTATACTAAAATACTAATACAACAATACTAAACAAAATTCCAAAGGACACGAGAATAAATTTTAATAAAAAAAAATACAAAACACTTTTAGCAAAAATGACAAATAATCTTCAATTCCAAAAAGCCATTACCTGATGGAATATTTCCCGTTATCAAAACACTGTAACGAGGCAAATAAAAAACGTTTTGAAAGCAGACGAATATTAAACTTGAAGAGGCATCTAACATTTCAGTACGGTAGTAAAAATGTATACAGAACTAAGACATAGTGAATCGCTCTCAATGATTAAGGGCAACAAAGTCGCCCTACGAGATATCTTTTTTGGTAAAATACTATGTAAAAGACGAATTCCGAGAACGATAAGAGCACGTCGCACGTCAGCTATTGGGGAGTGGCGCAAGGCACAAACAATGCGTCGTTACTGCATAGTATTTTTTTTTATTTTTTTTATAATTTGTTAGGTCAACGTTAAAGCAAACGGGCCACCTGATGGTGATGGTGGTGATTTATAAAACAAAGTCGCTTTCTCTGTCCATATTTCCATATGTAAGCTTAAATTTATAAAACTTCTCAACCGATTGTCATACGTTTTTTAATAGAGTGATATAAGAGAAAGGTTTATATGTATATGTATAACTTTAAAATTATCTTATCCATTTTACAGTAATACTGCCTAACATTTCTATTGGTATACATACTTGTTTACAATAATAACTTTTGTACATAAGTGACTACTAATAAATATATACTAACTAATAAATATAACTCTAGATTATTAATTCTCTTCCAAAGTTCTAAGTCATATAAAAACGCTAACGTAAAAGGATATAAAAACGCTACAGCTCATACCTCAATCCCCACTTCAGCCCCCGTCACCTGGTGGGTACGGAATAATTTATTACATTTCTTAAAAGCCATTACAGGGTGACACCGTCAATGGGTCGCGCCAACCTCCACAATTAGCATCAGCTTAACGAGATTCCCTGAAACCTAACGCTAAATTAGTGCTTCATGAGAGACACTGCTTGCTCGTTTTGTCAGTGTATTAAATGTAAAACTAGCCGCTCATTCCGACTGCGTTAGAGGTAAGTTAATAGACTGTCGCTGTCAAAAAATTCGTAATGTACGTATTGCGCTGATCGCTTACTGACAGACACGTGTCCCGAAGGTTTTTTTGTGTTAAATAGGTAGTTATTCCATTTCAATTTATAATAATTTTATTCTATCCTGTATCGGCCAGGTTATATGTAGGTAAGTATATGGCGGTAGGTATGTGTAGTACTAAAATTTATGGAACAAAAAAATACGCCATCTTATTTCTACAATAGCATGATATCACGCTTAAAAGTAAAAATTGTAATCCCATTCTCAAGTAAGGTCGTTACCACAGTTTACAAGAGTTGTAGATTTTTTTAAATTTGTTTGAGTTTGAGAGATCTATGATCTGATCTGATTTTACCTGACGTAAAAAAAGGATCTAAGCGCCCAGATCAAAAGTTTTCAGGGTTGCCATCCGTAGGAGGTTAATGTACGAATTTTACTCCTTCATTTTTATTGCTACTAGCCCCTACTAAACCGCGGGAATATTTCCAGGGTTTAGTACCTAAGGACCAAGTATACCGTTCTATCGAATCTAGTTTCACTATTTTGCTTTCCACTCACAATCGGGGTATCAACTGGTTTATCTTGCCATCCATCGGCTGTTTGATTTACACGGACACGTAACGAGTCCGTGACGAGCCCGATGCGATCCAGATTTAGATTGTGACAGGCCATTTTTGTCTTCGGCCGCGACAATATTTGGTAGTTAGATACCTATACATTCGATTAACAAATTTCCTTATTCTTTTAATATCATTATGTTCCTTAATATTGCTTTAAATAATTTATTATAACACAGTCATTTATGTCTCTCTTACATTATAAATATGGACCTAAAAAATTGTTTGTCTGTCTAACATTTTCACGTTGACTCTTACACTATGTCGATAGTAATGATTTTACATACACAGACCATTTTAATCATAAAATTGAACATGTTATAACGCTATTATTACAGGATTATAATATAATATAATATAGAACATATAATGCTTAAGTTTTTATATGCTTTGAGCTTTCAAAGGTTGTATGAAAATTTCTGCCTAAAGCAATCGAACAAAGCAAACAAGCTATTTTTGAAATGACTCCATCAATTAGTATATAATGAAGAATAACATTATTTAAATATCTTGGTTATTCCTAAAACATTTCCTAGAACAAAGAACATACTTTAATAGGTCTATCTACAGATACCCACGAACCATTCTTGAAACTCAATCTATTTATAAGAATTTCGGAAGCACTTTATTTCTAAAAAGGGCATAATGCTAAGCACTCGTAAATCTAGGTAATGGACGCTGTAATTTTTTGTATACGATCACTTTAGTGGGACCACCTCGGCGCTTTTAAGGATACTTCTTATAGCTTTAATGTGCAGATAAATAAGAATAGCTCGTATTGCTTTAAAAGAAGCTGAAAAAAACTATGATTGAAATATCTTTTTTATCATTAAATCAGTAGTTGAATCTAATGTCAATTAAATAATATATGTTATCTGTGAATAGCGAATGATAGGTTATTATTTTTTTTAATTTTTTAGTACTTTTAGTGCCAGTGTATTTATCGAAGAAGAGCGAAAAATCAGTAGAAAATGTGAAAAAAATTGGAAAAATTATATCGACATTTGATTGTCCGGTCTGTGCGGACAAAATATGTATGTATTCTTTTTTTTCATAGCCGAAATAGACACATACGAAGTCACGAGCAACAGCTAGTACCTAAAAACGTTACATAGTTTCAACAAAAACAAGGGAACATTTTAGTATGAAATTCTTCAAGTTAAATAGAAAAGCGTAAACAATGTATAAAGCTTTCTAAATGACGAACAATGGCGCTCACTGAATTACAGCTCACAATGGTCAAAGGAAGCGCCCGTATTACGGAGCATGTATGTACAGATAGCGCCAGAGCCGGGGTATTTGTTTGTATATATATTTTTTTATCAATTGCACTATAAACAAAACAAAAATTTATAAATAAGGTTGCCTGGTACAAATCAATACAAGTGATTTGTACCAAGCAACCTAGTATGTGAAGGACAAAGAGAAAGAAAATTGAATTATCAAGTCTAGATACAAAGATTAGTATAAAAAACTATATAGCAAAATACGAAAGTATTTAATATGAGAAACCTCTTTTTATTGGGGAAATAGGGATTATTAGTAGCGGGTAGAAGTAATAGTGTCGAATCCAACTAGCCAACAAGGAGTAGGTGCATTTAGTTAATACAGAGCTTAGTTTTTCTATTCACAAACGATCATAAGATTTTAAGGAATGGCAAACATTGATTAATGCTGATCATTCACCGGCTATAACATGACACATACACTAAAATATAAAACAAAATATCTACGGGCACTATCAAATCTATCGTTCAGAAATATCATCATCATCATCATCATCATCTCAGCCTATTCCTATCCACTGGACACTGTTCAGAAATATGAACTAGCAAAATGTAAATCAATAAAAAATTCGCCAGCTCTTACGCTACACCGGAAAGCAAAATTTCGCTCACACACAATTTTCAAACATATCACAACGCAATAAAGGTTAGTAAATTAATTACACGATTTGCGCTGTCGTTTCCCGTCTAATTGTTTTTTCTTTGCTAATGAGTCTGTGGTCGACAATAGCGAATGTCATTCGTTGACTTTGAAATTCCTATTTTGAAATTCAGTCTTTTTAATTGGCGGGAAAGTGCGGATTAAGATACGGAACTTTTAGATATTTCTTTTTGTGGAATTGTTTTTCTTCATTGTTTTTTATTAATGCTAGTTTCTTGAAATATAATCTTATGTTTATTATTATTGTATTATGTTTCATACGATTGGTATCGCGTATAATATCTATACGTATATTTAAAATTAGAAAGTTTTATTTAACGTGGTTACTCTTATACATTACTCTTAAACATAAAGAGTTTTTTTTTCATCATATTGTCCTTATCATTGCCATCTGCGTACAAAAATTATTTTTATATATTCTAGATTCTTCCAAAATCCTTACTTCAGCCTACAGTTCCTTAACAAATATTCCATAGGCGCGTGTACCTAAGACTCAAACTGAAACAAGTTTTAATAACAATTAAAACACACCCTTACGTATCTATCACAGCTGTCAAACAAAAATAGCCTTTAGCGTCTCGTATGAAGTAGGGGAAAGTTGTAAAAACAAACAAGTCGATAAGAGCTAGAATCGCCTGTAGGCGCAATTTAAACACGTCTGGTACGTCGTTAGGTAATCAAATTTGTTTTCAACTCGCTAACGAGTGACGGTCAGCTTGAGTGAGTTGGTTACAAATAGACACGAATGTGTCCAGATGAGGCTTCGACAATCTTATTTGTGTACTGAAGTCTGAAGCCTAGTATCGTGGTTTTGTTCGGGGACCCATAAGTAGTCAAATTACAATAAGTCTATTAATAAATTCTTCTTTCTTTATTATAAGTACAAAAAAACTATGCAAAGGCAGCCAGAACTTTTTGAAAATAAAGATAGGAAAAGAATGGGACAGCAAAGAAGTGTTTGTAGAGAACGTTAAAAATGTCTTGTCTAATTTTCTGCAGTGTTCTTTTTGGAAAGAAAAACCGCTTGTTTGCGGCAAAACGACAAATATTTATAATTGCTTGTATATGACGAACCGATTGATAAATGTAGTTGTACCAGTTATCCGGATAATCGTATCTTTCCGTACATAATGCCTTACACGGCGAGCTGACACCGCAATCAACGGGCATTGTTCCATCACAATGTTTTACTCAGGTCTATTTGCCCATTTGCCCAACCGCCCCGCCGGCACCGTCAGCGTTTGTTTCATAATTATTTGTGGACAGCACCGGCGATTCCAAATTTGAAATTTGCGTTTAAATTTGACGGTTGATTCAATTCAAATTTAGAATTCATTTTATTGTTTGGTTATTAATTCCGGTAACGGGCATAAATATGCCATTGAAAATTTCACAGTAACAAAATACATCTCTAAATTTCTGTATATAAAAGAAATTCTTTAATTTCATAATTATTTGTGGACAGCACCGGCGATTCCAAATTTGAAATTTGCGTTTAATTTGACGGTTCATAAAATTCAAATTTAGAATTCATTTTATTGTTTATTTTATAATTCTTGTAACGGGCATAAATATGCCATGGAAAATTTCACAGTAACAAAATACATCTCTAAATTTCTGTATATAAAAGAAATTCTTTAATTCTTTGGGCTTAGTGTAAATATACATTTAATATACTAATAATTATAAATAAAAAGTTAATACGTTTAATGTAAAAGTTACGTTTGTAAAAAAACAAAAAGGGCGCGACCCGTAGTTCGTAGTAGATAAAAGCGAAAAACAACTTGAAACACATAAACAAACCTTTTTGCTCGCAACGTGTCACATTTGACATTTCTCACGTTTCCCGCCAAATTTGACACAACTTTGAAAAAAGAACACCGGTGTCAGGCAAATGAAGGGTCTACATAGGGTGAGTGGGTACAGGGAAACTCAATAAATTTTAAAGTGCTTATACCGTCATGCCTCCAGCAATCCGTAGGCTGCCAAAATGGCTGTCTATATATTCGTACTCGGGTTATTTTACAAGTTTAATTTCAAACGATTGTCCCTAAAATTAATCTTATTAAGAAGACAATTTCCATTTTCGTTGTAAGTAATAACTTGTAGGTACAGTTTTTTATTGTTTTTGTACTAGGTAATTTCTAACACTACAAATTCTATTTGAAACATAATATTATACATACTTAATTGGGAGTATAGTTTTTATTGGTAACACGAATTATACGATCATTCTAAGAGAAAAATATATCACCTAAAATCTCCTACTTTTTAATTTTTATAATATTAGTTGTATTTGATCCTAACTACGTAATATTTTTCCAACTATCTTTTTATTAAACTTACTAGTGTTATTACGAATCGATATTTGTTCCTCTTTCCCGCGAAAACATTTAATAATCAGCAGAACATCTTACGTCTAAACGTCATCAAAGACTGGAACCGAGCCAAAATAACGTTTTTATTTATAAAATAAAATCCCCTTAAAAGGCATGTGTCACGTGAAATAATGAACAGCATCTAATGAACGGGACAAAATACAAATAAGCTTACGTCGGAAGTGAAACAAAGTATGGATAATGATGTGGTAACAAAGGGATCTTTTTGTCCCGTACTGCATATTTCATAGTTAAAGGGTTAGCTGATTTATACGTTACTCGAGGGGAGTATCAGTAGTTGCATTGTCGCGGTTAATTTTTGTTCCACAATGGTATATAGAACTAGTCTGGCTGATGATAGCAAATATTATGTGTATCTTTCTAATAATTCGACGACCGCTTGGTGCAGTGGAAGCACAAACTGCTTTCTACGCGAAGGGTCGTGGGTTCGTGGGAATCGAAAAATATATTTGTAATTTACATTTGTATTTTTCTGGGGTCTGGGTGTTGCTATATATTGTATGTATGTATTTACAAAAGAAAAGTATGTATATGTAATTTATTCTGTTATCTAGTTGCCATAACACAAGCTTCGTCTTAGCTTGGAACTAGATGGTGCTGTGTATAAATGTCCTGAAAAATATTAATATATATTAATAATTGTAATCATAAAGTGATTATATGATGAGCGAGTTGTGGACGTTTTACTATTTCATAGAAAAACTATTGATTGAATAAAGTTGAAGAAATGTGATATTTCTTATCCCTGTATTGTAACGAGAACAGATACCACGCGGGTAAAACCGCGGAGCATGCCTAGTTTCTAACTTAATTTATATCTAACAATACTATAGATTGTGTACAGCTCTTTCTCAGCTGATATTTCTGTTTTACCGGTTGGCTTGAAGACCATTTTCATCATTCCATAAGAAACGAATGTCCAATAAGATCTTAAAACGGTGATCTTGAAAAGTGATTGGTATAAAAATATAATATTAATCAAGTTTATTTTCTAGTACGTAAAATAATACTTTTCTAATTATTTCACCATCAAATAAAAAAATAAACTTCGTAGTTGTATTTTTGAATTTGATGGTTTAATTCATTTTAAATTAGTTTAGGGTGGTTATAATAACTGGCAGTGATGAATTAAAATGTAATGATTTTTAGGGGAATCTTGTTTAGGGTACCGCAGCCAAAGGGCTAAAAGACGGGACTGCACTGTCCGTTCGTCTGACTAGATTCAGGAAGTATTCCAAGAGCTGTGATAGTGTGATAGTTGAAATTTTCACAGATGATATTTCTATAGTTAACAACAACAACTGAAAGACAGAATGCCAATGTATTATATTTTTCTTGTTCGTCTTAGCTTGATATTGACAGCGGTAATAGATATTTTTAATAAAATTTCAAATAATAATAATACTTTTTTATGTGAGTAATATAAAATACGTGATAAACTGTATTTCAGGAGCCAGTGGCTTCTCCCATTTAAACAAGCCGGTGAGATACATACTCAAATCGAGAAACTATA
>DWAJ01004616.1:0-12655 GCA_018238005.1 Eurema mandarina
AACGTAACGAGTCGCTGTCTGTACATGGAAGATATATGAGAAAAAAATATTATAGGAGACCTTTATTAACGCAATAGAACCCAAAACAATGATTTTTGGAATTTTTGTCTGTTTGTTTGTGCACGCTTATCTCAGAAGCGGCTTATCCTATGATAGATAGATTGGGTTTTCAATGATATATTGTGGTATGCTTCACTTAACATTAAGTCTTTAATTCATGTCAATCGGTTGATAAATACAAAAATTACGGCAATTTAAAGAATCACGTTGAACTCGCTGAACGTTTGTTGACGTGGATTAGGCATTTTCAAAAATGCTGCCCAAAGTCACTTTCCACGCGGGCGAAGTCGCGGGCACAGCTATATTAGACATATGTTAAAACTTACAGTGACTACATACAATTTAGTCGCCAGACGCGTTGAGTAATGTTCTCAAATTTTGTGTGCTAAGGGCAGGGTCACTCGGGAACCTCGTAGAGTAATTAATATTCAAGACACGGTTTATAATGAGTTGATGGACCGAGCAAGTATTATGTACTATAGAGTATGGTGTGGATTTATTACTGTTTCAATGGTACGTGTAGGTTAAAACGTATGAAATAGAACTGTATTTGTTGAACTTGAACATTTGAAAACGAGACGGAGTAGGTATCTCAGAAATATCAGGAATATCATCAGTATTTATTTTTAATTAAATTTTATTGTTTTAAGTGCAAGAGGAAATTATTATCAAATAAACCCTTTCTGTAATTATGGCTATTTTAATAAATACATAATATATAACACATATAATAAGGTAAGGGATGTACCAGGAAAGCAGGAAATCTCAATCGATTTTTATTGAGTAAGAGATATAGTAAGGAGGTCTAATTGTATTATCATTATGTTTTATATGACATGGTGCAAAACTATAGTGAAATTAAAACCTGTTTAATTTATGAAATTGCATTTTCTGTATGATTTTCATTCTGCGTAATTACGCAGAATAATCGGTTATTTATTATTGTATCTTTTTGAACTACTAGAAAGATTAAATTTAACTTTATGGCGCTACATCTAGGTTATCTATTGTTATAGTACACGTTTGCTTGACAACAAGATAGGAAGTTACTTACTCCGGTTATACATACCATCAAAAATTCTAGGCCGTTCTCAGACCAGTATACGAACATTTCATTGTTTCCATGAAGAATTATAAACCTAAATACCAGCAGTTAACGTTTAACGATTCATAGCGAAAGAACAATTTCGTCATTAGAAGAATTCTATTTCAGCAAATTTAGTAAACGATAAGGAAATGGTGTGTTAAACACGATCTCGCATAAAATTAACATTAACTATGCCATCCTGCTTTGAATGTGGGTGAGTGCTTTAATACGAGTCTAGACTCTAGATGAGAACAGGGATATGGTTAAATAGGAAACGTCCTGGGAACTAGGATTTTGACGCGATATTACCAATGTTACTGACGGCTTAATTGTAAATGTTTCGAGTAGTTTGTTAATTGCGTGGTAAAATAATTGTTTCGTTGTGATAAAACAAAGTCGCTTTCTTCTGTATGTTCCTATATATTCTTAAATCTTTAAAAGTACGCAACGATATTTCATGCAGTTTTTGAAAGTAGATAGAGTTATTCAAGAGTAAGATTTTTATGAATAAAATACATGAATAATATAGCCGTACCGAACCGGTGGTGCACCAAGTAGACTTTCTGAATGTATTTGTTACAAATTTAGTAAGACATTTTTGATTTTTTTCAATTTTTTTTTCGTACAAAGCCGGTTATGATCGCTAATAATAGATATATGCGTTTTCGTCATTCAATTAGATTGAATTTATAGTGCTATTTTTCCAAAGTAATTGGTATTTATTTTGTACTTTACATTTTCTGTATTTAAGCTTAAATATAACATGGATAGGATTTCTTAGTTTTAGGCCACCCGTCTTAAGTCTAGACCAATCGGTAATACTAAGAATAACGTAACTTGAGCCTACGAGGAGTGCTCCGGAAACTGGGTATTATTAGTTTTCGCGTTTATTTTGGAATGCTTTTTGCCAATAGGAAATATTTTAGGTCTGTTTCTGTATAGAGTATGTAAGTAAATAAGTATATTAACTAGATAAGCTTGAAAGAAAATCAAGTTATAAGTTATACTAAAATGAATGGTATAATTTGTCTTATTACCATAATTTAAAAAAATGTCTTCAAAATCAAAGTCAAATTCATCTATACCTATATAACTAGGCTACATATTAGTAATACTTTTGAATTAACAATTAACAAACTTTTAACAAGCTCTAAGTTCAGTGAATATTTCGTTCTTTACAACGAACACCATAAATAAGTTAAAAATCAAAAGCAATAGTTACATCGCGTGTTTATACAATTCCATACAAAACATAGATAAAATATCAAATAAACATGGTTGAGTTACCAAAGGTGAATGACCTTAAAGTCAAGGTAAGCGATACTTTAAATGAACATATTATTGATAATCGATTTCCTTAGCAGACCACCAAGGCGTTCGATGTAATATAGGTGAGCGTAGATCCCACTATTGTATGGCTGTAAGTGTCCCATTTAGAATCGAATTATATGTTATTTATGAACAGATATGATGTTCTATGAATGTTTAGAAATTTTATTCGTGTTAGATGAATGTCGATAATAAGTATTGGAATTTGGAAATGCGTTGTATTTTTTTGTATTTAGGATAAGATGTAAGAATAGCACCTATCTATACTTTTTGAAGTTTTGAGTCGTTAGACTCGATAGTACGTATTTTATGATAAAATGAACATACGTGTTAAGTTTCATTCCCCCCGTTCAAAAGAATTTTAAACATATATAGGACACATTTTTAATGATTTTAATCTGAAACTTGTCGTGGAATAAATAAACAGTTTTTATTACCTAACATAGACACGTAAAGATAAGATTAATTGAATTGGAAAAAATGTTAAACTAATAAACAACCATTAAGGCCGGAGATGCCCAATCTATTCTCATTTGAATTAATATGGTCGTAGGATGGTATCACAACCTCCTGTATCGGGATCTACAAATCAATACGAGTAATGGAATTAAGTAGCGTATACGTTGTCTCGGGGTTTAATTGATGCTTGCGTGGATTTATGTGTTCTTAATACTCACACCCACGTATTGAGATGCTATCGCTGGGATAGTGTAGGGCTGTGTTTGGAAAATTTAAATGTGTCAGGCTGCGTGGAGGAACGCCGGTGGGTTTTAGTCAGTAGTGGAATCTTGTGCGAGACCGATACGGTAAGAGGATTTCCCGCAGATATAAGAATAAAGGGCTGTCTCTTGTGTCTTGGAAAATGATAGGGTTGTCGAGCATGACATTCTAGAGATTGTTAAGATCGGAATAAGAGAAAAAATTAGCTTTATGTCTTTGTGGATCTTGTCGTAGATTAATCTGTTATTTTTCTTTACACCCAGGCGCCATAAACATTGTTTTTGTTATTATTTTTAGGTAACGGAAAAATTATATATTATTAATCTAATAATTTTGACGAGTCACAATGACAACATTTTTACAATCTTATCGAAAAATATCATAAAACAAAAATTGTTTTAAGGTACCAACCCTATTAGTAGAATTTGTACCACAGTCCTTACAGGCCATTAACAAAGTTTCATTGATACCTGCATATAAATTACTTTCCAAGATGTAAACGCAAGGTACGAAGAAATTTGTATGCAATTAATTTAATGTTGTACCTGCTGATATTTTTTTTATTCTGGTACTGAAATAAACGGTTCTAAATATGGGACAATCGTGGACTGGTTATACATATTATAACAATAATTTTTTGGGTCGTATATGTTTATATTAAATAATAAAATTACCTTGAAACTTTTTATATTCTAAATAGTAATAGGTTGTAATCACAAGTTAGAACATATTGGACTAGCAAGGCCGCGTGGTTTTACCCTTTGTTACGTATTTGCTTTCCGGGGGCAATACCGGTTTAATCTAAATCCTTACCGAACTTCAAAAAAATCTATTCAGTAGTTCGTGCTTCAAATATACTTATATCTTCACAAACTTTCACGTTACCATAAATATTAATATATTGATTCCTTGTCTGTATGAAGAATAGGCACACTTATAATATTGTGTGCAATATAAAATAGAAAATTGGGCTAATTTAGTAAAGTATTTCTATCGTCTCGTATCAAATCGCATCGGAACTAGACATTATCCTACTTTCACATCTAAGTGCATGTGATATGGTATTTTGTGTCGTAATTACGGTAATCAGCGCTAAAGCAAACCGCATTTAGAGAGAGACGATCGTTGTGAATGAAATCGATAGGAATTTGATAGCTAATTATTTAGAGAGTGACCACAGTGTAACTTGCGTTTTCTAATGCTGTGGCTTTTGTGGAAAGTTGGAAGGAAATTTTCTCAGCGTTTGTGACGTGTTTTTATATTGTGGGCAACTGAGGAAAAGGTTGAGAAACATATGCAGACGCTAAGCTAATAAAATAACTGCCTCACGACTGCGTTGCCGATCTTTAAATTAGGGAAAAGGGGAAGTATTTGTCACTAAATGAGATAAAGGATAGTATAGTAGAAGATACGGAAGGGAAAAAATTCCAGTTATCGAATACGTGCTTTTGGCGTTAAACTTTATGATATTATTGAATGAACCTTAAGGTGTTTTTGGTAATTCGATAATTTATAGAAATCAAACAATATAAAACTGATAAAATCTATAATTACGAAACCATCTTAGCATATTGTGAAATAGCAAAGCATTTTAAGAATTTCAAATTATCTTCAACAAATTAGATGCATTGTACATTGGAAAAACGTTTGGCTCATGCTTCATGTTGCGGTTTCGTTGAATAGTGTCAGGATAGATCTTCAAAATAAATGCGTTCATTGTGAAGCACTACAATATGCTGTATGGATGTAAGCTATCCGATTGTGTGGCTATTATTAATGTTAGGGCAGGTCAGGCACGCCTTGCCCGCCTACCAATGTACCATTATTCCAGCACATGATATAAGTGGTACTATTTAAGTAACATTACTATGATGGAAAGAATACAGAATAAACTTGATAGTACATTTTTGTTGAATCATTTTTCTCGTATAATATCTTAGGTATGGCTTTACAAATTTTCATCGTGATAATTTTATAGAAGTAGACCAGAAGAGACGAGTATAATAGACGAGCTTTTGTCTATATTTACAATTGTATATTTTTATTTTAAAAAAGACCAACTATCAAAGTTTCTTGCCGGTTCTTCTCTGTAGAAAGTGCCTTACGAACCGATGGTAAATGTTTTGTAATACCATGACGATTCAAAAGTGTTACTTTACGAGTATGTAGCCTAGTTGAATACTAAGATGCTTTTGACTTTGATTTATGTAAATTGAATTAGTTAGATTTACTTATATAAAGCTTTTAAAGCGCAGCAAATTATTTTCAAATAGGAAATTACTTTTATACTACTATTTTACTTGCGATAAGTAAAATTTGAATAAGTTATTATTAAGTATTGGGAAATTGTCTTATCAGATTCAAAACGTAGTTCTATCTATTATGAATTCGGGATGTAGTTAGTTCTTTCAATTTGTGAAACTTGTTCAATAGATTATATGATAAATTGGTGCGGAAATCAGATTTATTGGATTGTATGAACCAACTGGCGTATTCCATTTATAAGATCGTTGATAATTGATAGAAATATGTACTGTTGTAGTAAATTAAACTTAAGAATTCATTTTTAGTTAAGTAAGTAATCGAAGCTAATATTTTTAAAATAAATGTATTATAAATAAATGTATATGTTTTTCCACATTTTCCATTATATCTTCGCTCCTATTAGTCGCAGCGTGATGTTATGTAGCCTAAAGCCTTCCTCGATAAATTGTCTTTTCAATCAAAAAATAATTTTTCAATTCGAACCAGTAGTTCCTGAGATTAGCGCGTTCAAACAAACAAAGAAACAAACAAACTCTTCAGCTTTATATATTAGTATAGATAATTAATAGATAGTGCTTTACATTTCTGTGCTACATATGTAAAATTTCTTTGTAGTTGTCCATACATCTAGGGAAAAAGATCATACTTACATATTTCGTATATTCGCGGTCCAAAACAATTGGTGATGTTGTTTTATTCGTTGCATTATGGTATTCTATGTGCGTATATAGTATATTATCTATTTATATATGTATATAATATACCTATATATTTTAATTAATTCTAATAATTGCATTTGGCCACCCTAAAAATCCATTTCCTCAAAGACTAGTTTTCTTTTCTATGGTTGCATCAAAGCGATCACTTCATAGTACTTCTATTGCTGCTATTCTTCTTGCTTTTCTATCATAAATAAATAAGCATCAGACGCATAAACAGACATTGCTGGTTGGATTGTTCCCTACAATTAGAGCACGGATACAGTAATTTGGTGGCTTCCCCACGCATTAAGGGCAATCTAGCGGTGAGAATGTACGCGAGCTTGTTGAGATCGAATCAACTGTTATTTAGAAAGCTCGTTCAATGGATCGATAAGCATATAGCATTGGCTAGAATTAGACTCGTTATTGTAAGACCACCTGAGATGAAGTATCGTTCGAATATGGGCAGGATAGGCTTAGATACTGTTGTATGTATTTGTTATGTAGGATAGGTGATTTTCACGTCCTGTGGGGGTCGTGGTAGGATCCGTGCTATCCATATTGGGGTTTTAGTTTGGTCTTTTCTCCGAGGTCCAAGGGTTTGATGGGTTCCCACAAAAAAATAGTGATAAAACGTGAAAACGTGATAGTCACGTAATGAGGACTGGTCGTTGAAAAAGCTAATTATATTAAGGTACGGTATTCATGTCAGAATAGTTTTTATAAGATAATTGATTTACTACTTAAAAATTTGTAAGAAGGAATATAAAAATGTATGTTTGTTACTTTTTCACGCAAATACTCCCAAATGCATTGGGTTAAATGAATATTTAAAGGAAGGAAAACTAACTTGTAATAAATTTTCTATGTCAAAATATAATAGCTTAAAGGCTTCGTTTTCTATGCAGGTTCTAGCTAGGTCGATCCATTCAAATTAATACCGCAATATAGTTCGCGCATTCAAAAGGCTTTTGCTCGGTTATATGGTTTCTATGGTTTATTGAACCATTCGTACCTGTTCGTTTGAGTTGCCTTATTCACATAAATGTTTTGTATGAACTTATGATGAGAAAATTTAAATTTTCTTAAAGCGACATGCCAGCTAGGTTGCCTGATTGTATGTATCTATAACTGGATTGTTAACACTTATTAGTCGAGATCGGCTAGATTCTAGACTAATTTTCAATTGAAGATACATACGTGTATTAAACACAGCCTATGATAAAGAAATGTTGGTTTCAATTAAACTTACTCTTTTTACTTACCCATTATTATTTTGTATAATTTTTGTAATATTTTCGGATTGCTCGGTAATAAATCACTTTCGAACAAGACGAAATAAATAAAAAAAAATATTGCCAGTGTTCGCATGTGGTGCAGAAGTCGGGTTATCCTGCCATTTACGGATGCTGTCGACCTTCTGAGGACCTTTGAGTCACGGTTATGATTAACTGATATACTTCTTAATATGGTTGCATAATACATATGATTTGTGTTTGGAGTATTTTTACTTAGATATTATTAGTAATGATCTTCATCAATATATGGTATAAAATATTTATCGTAAAATATATAAATTTAAAGTTTGATGATGTAGGTACATTTGTTTTCTTTATGTGACTCTAAAATGAATACAATATTTAAAATCTTGTATAAAAAGTTTGGAATTAAACGTACCTAATTAGTCATTTTTTATTTAATCTAGTATGTATATACGTACTATCATTTCTCTGTTACACGTTAAAAGGGAACGAATTACAGTTAAACCGTTAACCAAACTTAATAGCTTTTTAAGAGACTTCCACCTCTAAAAACGGCAAAAATATTTACCTTTTTCTTTTGTTTTTAACAAAGTACTGAATATTTGAATTTCAAACGAGCTTATTTGCTTTTAAGAATATCTCATACATAAAAATCGCATTTATCGTGAAGTAATGTCTTAATTAGAGAATCAAAATCTGATAGTATCATTGTTCTGAGCTGAATATGATGTTTTTGTTCGCGGTTTTTATCAATGTTTTGGTATATTTTGTAGTGTTATTTGCGTTAATTGGCTTAAAACCATGATTATACATTAGTTAGTTGATTAATAAGTTTGTTAAGTACAACTAAGAATGGGAAGAATTAAGATATTCTTTTTAAACGTGTTTTTGTTTTCGCGTGCTAATTAGTAGCTAAAATATGGCGGTTTTTAACAACGTTTTGGTTGTGATATATGTTGTTTAAATTAGGTATGATTTATTAGTGCAATTTCGATATGATTAATAACGTTTATTTTAAAGCCAATGGAAGTGAAAAATTTAGATAATATAAAATCGACATTAGAAACCAAGTATCCCTTTTGGTAGTTTGTTAATACAATATTTTTTCTTGTATGGGCGTAACTTAATATAACAACGCGATTTATATTTTATATCTACATACCCATTTATATCTTATATTACTTTACAAATTTTAAAATGAATGAGACATTTCTAGAAAGGTGTAAAAATTTTTAAAAATATAAACGTTACATATAAAAAGGTCAATGTGATGATTCATATACATATATTTACATAATATCTAAGCTTTGAAACTTCTTAGATTTTCATATTCAACACCGACTTTTAAACAAGGTTTAGGTAAAAATACCCCTCACATAGTCGGCTATTTGTAATATATTTTGTAGTTTGTTATTACAAAGAACAACCTTACGACATACAATGATTAAAAGCCATTAGTTTCATTCTCCTCCGCTGATCCTTAAATAACTATAAATTAATTAATTGACGAAAATAAAACGCTATTTGCAGTAACCCGAGCTAAGACAGCTTAGATGAACGTTCGTAAGTCTTAATAAATCATAATTATCTCAGCTAACGCGCACCGCGGCGCCATTGTTGTCTGATTGTAGCTTTAATTGAGTGATTACTTGTAGCTTATAAGTTAATTATATAATGAGCTAAGGAACGGTTCCCATGTTTTTGCAGAACTGTTGAAGTTAATCTATTTGAGCTGTGTATCTGTTGGTTAATATCTTGGGATTTCAACATTTCTGATCCAATTTCTACAACGTCGATGCTTCAATATATTTTATAGGTCTTTACTATATTATAAGATGAAGAGTTTTTATGGGAACGGGCTAATGTAGATGACTACGTATCGTATATTAAAAAGTATTTTTGGTTATGATAGCTTCGTTCATGAAAATGGAATTGTAGACTAATGTAAAAAGTATGCGTTATGTGTACGTAATCGTCAAAGGCCGGCAACAGAATCGCGACAACGCGAGTGCTCTTGGAGGGCAGCGGCGGCGTTCACTAACATAGTCCACTTTTGAAAAAAAATTATTGCGCTATAGTCAGGTACTATCACAAACATGCAAGATAAAACTAGGAAAGGGATTGTTTATAAGGAAACTGAACATATATTAAAAAATAAACGAAGAAAAAATTATTTCCTCAAACTGCAAAGAAAGCAATATGCTTTTTAATGCTCTTAATGAATAATGGATGTGAACCTTGATCCTGAAGTAATTTTTGTGCATCGAGTCATCCATTGTATTGTCACTGCTGAATATAAAACAAAAGTCCTCAAGCTAGCTTATTGTAATGAGGAAGATGCACCAAAACATTTGTCTCAAACAAAAGAAAGTAAAGCTCTCATTGTTGTGTTATTACGTAATGGCGAGCTCGCTTCACTCAGTTGAGTAGAAGGTTTTCCTGATGTAAGCTCCTCTAGCTATAATTTTTTTGGCGTTCGAAAAGGGGAAAAGGATTTGTGGCAAAAGGCAAAGGGGAACAACCCCACCCTTAAACCACCCTGTTCCACCATAGGATACATACTAGGATATATAGGTTCCTTCGCAGACTCTTCTTTGATATATACTGCAGAATATGTCAACAAGCTTCCATATTTTAAAGGCATTATGGAATACAGTCTAAGGCTTTACCGCATACCAAGAGCTCAGAAGTCGTGTTGCTAATGAGGCTGTCAAACGCAGTACTTAACATGCATTATAATAACAACACAGTGGCAAACAATAGCAGTTTTTGAGTAACAAAGGGATCGTTAGCGATGCAGAGGAAGAAATAAGTTAGTAACTTGAGCTTAGTGTTAAACAATACTGCAACAAAATGTACTCGAAATTTTGATGCTGATGAATGCTAAACAGTAAGATTTAAAGTGTGATAAAATAAAGTAATACATTGAAGAATTTGTAATGGGATGAGATGGATAATGCTTTATAGAATTTCAGTTTTCTCCAACGTATATTTCAACATATAAAAAAAATCGCTGACTTGATTTATACGTTGTCCCTTCTTGTCAAAATTGTAAGCCTTAAGAAATGGAATTGCAGCATACGTTTTAGCCAAACTGTTTTATTTTTTTGAGGCGAGCCTGATCAGACAGAAATATCAGCCGAGATTTGCAATTTTTTTTCGTGAATATAAAAGTGTGAATAGTAATATCTTTAATTTTCTTATACTAGTAAACTAGTTAAGTTAAAGATACTAAAATAAATAACATTAGTAAAGATTTCTTTCAACAATACTAAAAATAAGCAAGCTATATAATAACATGGGTATTAGGTTCCCTTGTGGGGTCAACGCGCGACTTCGCCATAACCAACTGATTTATTACAAGTTCCGATAGGAATAGACTTTGGTGACGTCATAGATGACGGAACACACATATAATTAAGAACTTAAAAATGTTATTGAAACTCTGTATTAAAAATATGCCGTTTATAAAACCAAAAAATAATATTCAATAAAAACTACTGTACGGACTTAAATGAAGCTTTACAATATTATACTTTTATTTATTTACATCAGAATAAAACGGGCTATACAGCCCGTAAATAAATTGTTGTAAATACTTACAAAAGGAGGAAATAGTTCTGTGATGCTTAAAACATAATGTATAAGAATTTACAGTTTAATCACGCCATTTTAGTCATGAAATAAATGAATGCAAACTTAATCATACTATGATTAAAAAAAAACTATAAATGTAATCAAAAAGTAGTTAAATACATTTAAAGATTGCAAAGCAGGTGCGGTGTGCAAGGTAAAAGGCAAGGTCTGCGAATCAAAACAAGTTATGGTAATATTGTCATATAAAATCAAAATTTAATACATCCTTTCGCAGTGGCTATAACGAGATGTAATGCAACCTCTAAAGTTGGTAACACTGAGGCCATTCATGCAGCAATCGTTTTTTTTCACTCACTCGTACACACACACACACACGTATCTGCTTTAAGTGTTTTTTCATTGATGAATCCATCGGAGACAACGTCGCGTTGATAGACAAACGAAAATTCATAAGTTCGGTCGTCTACTAAGAATTTCTTTGCTCCTAAATTCCTTTGATACAACAGTATCAAAAAATGCCAAGGTATAATATAAAAAGATGCTAGGCTTAACATACTGGTTTTCGTATAAATTTACCTAATTAATACAAGTATCAAATCGTAAAATTATTTTTTCTTAGTAAATTAAAGTTTACAGTGCGAGGATCAAATGACAAATTGTACGTAGGTTGACTTAATTTAAATATATTTTTATAGGTATGATATCAGAAGAAATACACGAATGTAACGTGTGGGCATTAAGTGGCTGAAATATCTTTATAAGTCGTCTTCGTGGTGAATATAAATTGTATCTTCTACACGAGGTATAAAAAAGTAGTTTAAAATATATTTTTATAAACCGTATATATTTTTAAAACATAAATGTAGTAATTAAATAAAAAATTCGTTTAACCTGTCTATTTTTATGACGTGATTGTTTTTTTTTATAAAATAACCGACAGGAGTCACTATACTCACTTGAAAGAGTAACTTAAATGTACAAACTGGTGGGTCAGTTTTAAATTCAATTAATTCCTTCCCGAAGAAAGAGGCAGGTTATATTAACTTAAACTGACTAAACCCTTAGGGCTATATTTCAGCGGGACACCATGGCGGCGCAACCAGTCGCCGCTACCCACAAATTTATACAGGTCTATAGAGACTCATCTGGTGTCCATTTGGTAGCGACGTAAGAGTCCCTTACGTTGTACCCCTCTCTAGCTAAACGCCAGTCTCGGCTGCGTACCGTACTATATACGCCGATGTATTCTCTCGCAAATTCTTCCCTAAACAAATCAATACAATTATCTAAAAGAACGCATATATTAACATGATTTACTTTATGATCATAATCTGAAGACTTTTAAATTAAGACTAATTTCGATTGTTAGAGAATGATTAACAATAACACACAAACAACACTACATGTGTTTATGTTTAACACTATTTTATAATAAGACTAGCTATTGCCCGCGACTCCGTTCGCGTGGACTTTCATATAAACTGTGACCCTCCCTTCCCTCCCTTATAATCCTCAAAAATTGTAGCCTATGTGTTATTCTGATGTATAAGCTACATTGTGGTAAAGTTTCATTCAAATCCATTCAGTAGTTTTTACGTGAAAGAGTAACAAACATCCATACATCCATACATCCA
>DWAJ01004617.1:0-12654 GCA_018238005.1 Eurema mandarina
GCGCATTAAGCGGTCGCTACACATACGACTATAAGTAATTGTTATTTGGTAAATTGTAGACTTTCCGTTAAGTTACTGTTTATTATATTTCGTAAATCTTAAAAATTTAAAAGCGTATAAGTATTAACAAAAGGTTAGTACCTTCAAACAAAGCGGCTTTCCCTCGCAACAAAGGCTCCTCGTTCAATGGCACATAGATCGGCCCTCTCAAAGGGTCAGACTTCTCTGTGAAGGGCAACGCTAAGGGGTCGGCGGGAATCGGCACCATTTGTAATCTACAACATTGTGCTTTTCGCGCCCATCCAAATATCTGTATGTATAAAATAAAAAAAAATACATATACGCACGTTCAAAACCAATAATTATTGCAACTTTATGAGTGTTAAAGATTTGGTTTTTTTCTTGGGACTTGTCATTATATTTGAAGGTATACCATATATATAACAATATGTAAAACATTGGGTTTCAAATTTATGCAAACTACTTTTTTTTACTTTTTCAAATCCGGTAAGTATATTGTAATGCAGGTATTTATTATAAAATAATCCTAATAAAGACGTAGAACAATTAAATTAAAAACACAGCAGTATTTTCACCCCGCGTGCACCCAACGTACGCGGGGTTTAAGTATCGTTTGCTTTTCAGACAAGTAATAGACAAATATCAAATAACTTTTAAAAAATCTGCATTGTCATGGCAGTAAAGTTAAGCTATAATAAAGAGGGATGCTATCTGGTTTGGTTGGTGGTTAGGATGTTTTAATTTTTCGGAGTTAAAATTTTAACATCCTGTATAATATATTGAATCCAGTCATATCTTTATGTATCCGCATGTATAAAAGGACATATAAGAGAAACACTTACCAGTTCAGCAACGATATTCCCGCTAGCAACAGCCCATTGTATACACATCTCGTACGCCTGGTCCGGTCGGAAGGTAGCTTGGTAGCGCGCGTGGCCCCACTCGATACGATCACTCTTGTTGTTGACATCTATGTCTAGATGCGTGTTCTTGTATAGAGGCACTGGTAACAAAGTCAAAGCCAAAGTCAAATGTATCCTTCTTCAACTAGGCTACGTATAGCAACACTTGAATCGTCATGGTATTAGAGAACAATCATTCAAAGTCAAATATATCCTTCTTCAACTAGGCTACGTATAGCAACACTTGAGTCGTCATGGTATTACAGAATCATTAAGAGTTAAGTCAAACTACGTTTCTAAAAAGAGCTGGCTGGAAGATATGTGAAATTCAGATTTTACAGCTGCCAAAACAATGTAAGCAAAAAGGATTCACAACTAATATTTTCGCAAAAAATAATTTTGTATTTGTATTTGACAATTGAATTACGTACAAAACATATCCTAAATCACTAATCAATAAAGGCTTAGG
The DNA here is from genome assembly GCA_018238005.1 of Eurema mandarina. Taxonomy (NCBI): domain Eukaryota; kingdom Metazoa; phylum Arthropoda; class Insecta; order Lepidoptera; family Pieridae; genus Eurema; species Eurema mandarina. The sequence goes on from DWAJ01004617.1 coordinate 1,393, forward strand.
ACATCTGTGTATATTTTATGAAACACTGGCTAGTACACGCTTTTTTGCAAAATAATATGCTTTTTATAATTGGCAACCACCTTTAAATTATTTTTTAATATAATTTATGTAGTGATAAGTAAAGCTGAATATAAAAAAAATAATTCTTACTGTCATCATTCCCCAGTTGCATATAATTCGGGTCGATATGGTCACACAGGAAGGCGGGTATCCCCGAGTCATCGATCACAGGACTAGACCCCGATATATCTATGGCACCACTGTTGGTCTCTGACCTTAAGATCGGTGACCTGGGACCTAGGACTTCTACTTCCATCCATTCGTTCTCGAAGCTCTGAAGGTCTCCTAATGGTTTGACGTAATCTGGCAACTCTGAAACGTTTTTTTGTTAGTTAATTAAATTAAATGGTCGGTTCACGTACATGCAATGTAGAGTTATATTTATATTTAATAACTATGGAATGGTATGATATGATTTAACAATGTATCTCATTGTTATCCAGTGGTCTTGTTTTTTTATATATAAGTGGGAGCAAACGTCGTGGGACGAGTGGTTGCTTTAAGGCAAGGTAAATTGACCATAAAAAAACAAACGCTACAAATAATATACACTATACAGGTAATAGTACAAAGTACAAAGTAAAATGGTGATTACGTAAGCCTACATTGGCCAAGTAGGCCAATAATAGGATCCGTTTATACAATCCGTCGAATAAATACAAACCTTTCTTTTGTGGCAGTATGTGGTACATATAATAGCCGACGACAAACCTCAACGTATCGCCCGACGCATGGCAAATCATTTTTTCCTGTAGTAATTTCTAGAACAAAAAAGGGAATTTCATCGAATACAATATAAATATTCAAAAATAATTTAATACGATTAAGATATTAGTCAAAGCTTTACCTCCATGATACTAGTTGCTTTCTCATAGTTGACATTTTCCATATTAGCTTGAAGCCAATGTATGGCGTATATTGAAACGAATGTATGGGACGGCAAGCTAACAGTCTGTTGAAGGAAACCCACCCCTAATGTCGGGTGGCGCATTCGATCTATTATCTCCAATAAGGACGCATTCGCTTTTAGCTTTGGTTCAATAACGCTGTAAAAGATATTGGTTAATATAGTCTATACTAATATTATAAAAAAGAAGTTTGTGTGTTTGTTAAATTGTAAGGGGTAATCTCGGGATCTACTAAACCGATTTTAAAAATTCTTTCACCAATAGAAAGCCACACTATTGCTGAGTGTCATAGGCTATATAAAAAAAGTATTGTTAACATTATGCCCAAAATTGTATTTCTTTATATTATTGGTATAGAGTAGACTTTAATTTTTAATAGTTAAATATAAGCTATTAAAAATATACCCATCATCAGTCTCTTCGGTCTCGCCAGTCTGAGATTGCGTCCTCTCAAGAACAGCTTTAGCGGCAGCCCTTTAATATATCAAGCACAATTTAAAATTCAGATCATAAGGTACATCACTATGAAGTATTAGTAGCAAAGCAATTCAGGCGAAAGTCAAAGTAAATTATGAAGATGATATAAATAAAATAATGTTAACTGAACCCATTTTAATTAATTTTAATATTAAATTGGTTTCAGAAATTATTAAATGTAAAACAAGAATGAGTCTAAATACTCACTTGGCTCCATGGCTAGTATTTAGTGACTTAGTAGGTGAAACTTGCTGCAATGAAACATCCAATAAAGATAAGAATAACAAGCGACCTAGGAAGGGAAGGAATAGATTTAAAGCAAAATAAATATAGAAATGTTACGTAAATAACTTATACTAATAATAAACGCAACTATAGGTTATAACGCAGGGTTAAAAACGCAATATTAGAAGCATAGGAGTTCTAGAAGCGTAGTCTATAATGAGAAGAATGAATGGATGAATGAGAAGATGATAAATATATATGTAAAGCACTCCGCAGGCAAGCGACCCTATTTACCGTATTCGAAAAATTTAAACTCAATTCGTGAAAAAAAAAAACACGCAGCCACGATGATACGAGGCAGCCCTAAAAACTTTGAGGCTGCATGATATCACCGAGAACGGATAGCTATGATTCAAATTAGCAAGGCATTTCAGTAATTTGAACCACACGTTGGTGAATAAAGATGAAGATTGCATAGATCTTGATATTACAGATTGGACTGATAGCGATTTATACGATTTAATAACTCGTTTACTTAAGAAAAGGAGTTGCTATCCTGATGACACAGAATTAAACAAAAAGAGATTCAGTGCAAGGAACTCGTTAAAAAGGCATATAAAATTGTCAGAATTCTAAGTGAAGGTATCTAGAAACAATTCTAAATCGTATCTAGCCTCGCTAATACGCAATCTTTCATCTTTTTCCACACGTAACTCGGTATGTATATACTGACATAGCCTCGATCCGAAGGCGCGGTCGGTCTGGTAGTCGCGTGCTGCCGACGCGCTCTCTGAACGGAGAGCTCACGCCGCCCTGCTACACCACACAATACGCTTTACATTACCTTACTCACAACCTTCATTTCGAAATTAAACCAACTCTAACAAATAACAAACAAACTAAGCTAACTGCTAAGCTTGTAAAACCGTCGCGATACTTCCAGCGACTTGTTTCGTTAATGCGTTAAAATATTTAATGATATACAGGGTGTAAAAGACTCAAGTCCGAAAAGTTAAACCGTAGATAGTATGACCATGGCGTAGTATGAATTATTTGATCCTGTATTTATTTATTATATTATATGTATTTCTATTATTCATGGCTTTATTGAGATAAATAAATAATGAATTACTGCAATACAGTATTATACTTCACTGACCACGTCGAAAAATAAAAAAAACTATATGTACAACATCATTTTGTACACCTACTTTTATTTCTTTAATCTAATTTAAATGACAAGTCTCAAGAAGTAACGCGACAAAGCATACGAACTCGAACATTTAATTGGCTTGAAACTTAAAGCTTTTTCACTTGGAGATACGGTTTAATTTCGAACACATTAACGATTACTTCTACAGTTGGAACTCAATTTTTGAGCGTTGGTTTTCTAAATAAAGAAGCCAGCAAACAATTACAGTGTAGTGCAGACCGTGCAATGTATCTGTATTCGTATAAGCGGTGCTCATATAAAGGCATAGCGATACTATTTTTATACCTATACAAAATGAGGTGGTTACTGAATGAGATTAAGTAATTCTACTACAACTGTACAAACGCTAAGGACTTTTGGAACCCAGATTATTGTTTTATTTGAATTTAAAAAAATCCAATTTTATTAGTTTGAACGTTGTTAATAGTTACGTGGATTAAGTTCATTAGTCAATCGCTTCACCATTTTTTATTTCCCTATTTAGGTATATTGTTGAAAAAACGAGCAAAGAAATTAATAAAAGCTTCTTTTAAATTAAAATTAACGCAAACCTTGAAAGTAGCAGCAGTCGTAAAAGCGAATATTAAACTTAGTTTTAAAATATTTCGTTTAAAAGTCAATAGATAAAAATCCTCATTGGATATTTTTTTGTTTATATATGATATTTAAAAAAAATAACTGGTCTTCATTAAGCTTCATAGAACCGATAACATAACGTGGTTGGTGATTGGTCACAGCACTTCAATCACAATATATCAATTATGTACATAAGACAAATATTCCGATTCTTGTATCAAACAAAAAAAAGGGGAAATGTTTAAAATAATTACCTTAGAGCATTAGATTTTTATATTTAGGTGAAATTTGACATAGCAATAAAATGCATATTTAACAACGGATTGAAGATAGAAAAACTTTATTTATTAAACAGCTATTTTTTCTATTTTCAGTCCGTAAGACCTTTATTGGTAAAGCTGCTATGTGAAAGCCTTTAATAAACGATTTACATTTGGGAATTATAATTTTGAATAGTAGCAGCGCCCCGCGATTTTAACAGTGTAATTTAGCGTATGTTAAATAGCTATAGCAATGTAGCTTTTAAATAAAATAACGATTTTAAAAATCCGACTCGTAGTTCCAGAGATAAACGCTGTTACACAAACAAACAAACTGATCAGCTTTATAACTATACGTTGTATTATTTTTATTAAAAGAACTGAAGAAACAAAACACTTCACTAGTTCCACGACTTTTACCAAATTTATTTATTATTCAATCCATTTGCAAATTTATGACCGGTTTCATTGATATGGGTATACGAGTATCTCAGAGGGACGTATATGTATGTATTATAATACATCTTTTTCAAAACAGCGCCATCTAGTCCCAGGCTAGGCAAAGTTTATGCTAAGACAACTAGATAACGGATAAATTATATAAACATAGTTTTATTTTGTAAATACATACATATAAAACAAGGCAAACACCCAACGACCTCAAAAAATTCATATGTTAATTACCAATATAGTTTACCGGCGTATGAATCGAACTCGCAGAAGGCAGGTGGAATACGTTACTAAAAAAACGGTAAAAGCTATGTAACTAAGTGTAGTGTTTTGTTTTTTGTATCTGGGTTAGCATATGTATAGAGGTCGCATCGAGTCGGACATGAAGCATGGCCCGTGTACCTGCGCGTGGCGCGTGACGATAGACGTGGAGTGTCGCCGGCGGGTGAGCGCGGCGTCCGGCGCGCCGCCCGCCATCTGCACTCACACGCAAACATCTCACACTCGTTTATAGCCTACTTCTTTCATTTGTAGGACACGAATAACTCGGGAGTCAGAACAAACAAACTTCGAACGTTCTAGAACAGTCTAGAACACCACCCAAACGTCGTCTTACACTCGGTATAAAACTATTTCCTTTATAAGAGGCAAATAATTTCAAGAGTCATCTGACGAGCCATCAATTTCGAAGGTTCTAGAACTCTACCCAAACATCTCACACTCGTCTCAACCTATGTCTTTGATTTTTCTTAGGGGGCAAATAACTATGTGAGTCATCTGACCATCCTTAAATGGCGAAGGTTCTAGAACACCAACCAAACATCGTCTCACACTTGCTTAAACGTTATTCTTTCATTCATAGCAGACAAATAACTTCACGATTCAGAAGATCCATAAATTTCGAAGGATCTAGAATCCTAGCCTAACATCGTCTCACACTCGTTTAAACTTGATTCTCTCATTCAAAGGAAGCAAATAACTTCATGAGTCAGAACATCCATAAATTTCGAAGGATCTAGAATCCTAGCCTAACATCGTCTCACACTCGTTTAAACTTGATTCTCTCATTCAAAGGAAGCAAATAACTTCATGAGTCAGAACATCCATAAATTTCGATGGATCTAGAATCCTAGCCAAATATCATCTCACACTCGTTTAAACTTAATTCTCTCATTCATAGGAAGCAAATAACTTCAGGAGTCATCAGCCCACACTTAACTTTAGAAGGTTCTAGAACACCACCCAAACATCGTCTCACACTCGTTTAAACCTATTTCTTCCATAGGAGGCAAATAACAGCAAGAGTCATCAGCCCACCCATAAATTTAGAAGGTTCTAGTCCTGTCGCCTCGCTCGAACCGCGTTCAATAATAATAGTGAACGCCCAGTCTCCGAGGCGTTACAGCCTATCTTTATTTAGAGTTTATATAATTAACTTAACTTCAAACAAAGCGAGTTACAAATTCGCACGTGACTAGACCATGCAAATTGGACTCAAACAGAAAATTTTAAATATCACCGGGTGCGGTTTCGTGTGTGTGCGTACATTCTCGACAATACATACGGACCGAACGCAATATAATATAACATAACATAAATATAGCGGTAACATGCTGACGTTCAAACACAGGAAGTGAAATTTAAAATTTTAAGTTTGAGGCACTTCAAAATTTGTAAGTCGAGAAGATTCGTTAATATGAGTAATTATTTGAAGCATTGTAAGTGTATTACATATTAAACTTGTGCATTTAAACTCATGCAGTGCAAAATCTACGTGACATTCGTTCAGAGTGCAACGTCATGCCAAATTCAAATCTACTGAATACTGATAGCAAATGAGACAAGATCGAAATGTATATACAAAAGACTAAAAATAATTTACAAGTATTAAATATATCGAAAAATATTTACTTCTCATTGAATCATACTAATTAGATAATTTTGAAAATTTTCAAACTACCCTCATTTTTCTCTCTTTAATTGCGTTTTACCGGTATACTTACCCTTTGTTTGTTGGGTCTTTTGACTTTATTAAAGTAAGATTCTGTCATTTTGAGGAATCCCTCAGTGAGGTGGTCTAAGTCGTGTCTGGTGGGCGTGGGGTACACGTCGCAGTGGGTCGACTCGTTTTCCAGGATTTGTTTAGTGGCTGGGTTGTGTAACGGTAAGAGGAGGGTACGGAACCGCCAGTATTTTAATAGCTGAAAAGGAAATATGGCTGAATAATTATGAATCTATACTAAGACAAGTTGGGTTACGGGGTATGCAAAGTTTCCGTAGCAATACAAGAAAATAAAATATGAAATGCAGTACATTAGTAATGCTCACCAAATTTTATTCACATTCTCTGTCACTCCAATGTAAAGTCTAATGTCATACTGCGTATAATTTATCGAACAAAAAAAAAAAAGATTTTCCTATATATATTAAGTATGGTTACCTCTACGAGGGCGAAATCTGTATCTCCTCGAGTGCAAATATAATGATCCATATAATTCCAGTTGTAATTCTCCAGTTTTTCCGTTGTGAAGGCGACCCATGATACTTCGTACGTGTCGTGATTTGGCGCGTGGAAACGGTAGCGGTAGTGAATGTTGAAGGGAGGATATGGGTGTCTAGAAAAAGTTTATATCTAGATCATAATAAGTTCTAATTTATACAATCTTATCATTGTGGTGATATATTAGTTTAAGTTGTAGTAAGATATAAGTTAAACTGTACAATCAAACCTTAACATCCTATTTTACTTCTAATATAAGTTAAAAATGAGTCACATTTCTAAAACTTAACCTAGGTGACGAACTAGATTAAATTTTATACTTATACTAGCCTAGTGTATCCCAAAAACTAACTGGCATTAACTTTACGACTTTTTAGACCAAAAGGTAGTATAGCGGAACTCGCGGGCTATCTTAATTGTGGTGGGATGTCATTTATTTTAACTACCCTCCTTTTACCTGAAAACGATGTCTATTTTAAACTTACCTGGGCCTATATCTCGTAACAGTGATCGTAGAGCCGACTAACGTGAGTTTATGGAATATCCGACCAATAGAGAGCAAGTAACGTTTAGTCGGTGCGGAGTTTGCGGGCTTCCCGCACTGCGGCGCCACTTTCGACGGCGGAGGCGTACGTGTGGAAGGGCAATGGGACTCTATCACTTCGTTCTCATTCACTCCTACTATTAGCTGAAAACCCTGGAAATATTTTGATATTAAAAAGACCACCATGTCTCAATAATCAAGATTAAGTTTGTTTAGCCAAAGATAAATAAACTATACAGTCATTAACTGAAGTTCTGAATTTGACAACACGAAAAATAACAATCTTTTTGCGCTATAAAAGAAAAATAACACTATTAAATCGCGTTTGGATACCGAATATCTTATTTTGAATAGAGAAAAAGTTACAAACCTGCGCCAATCTTTGTGAGACGAGTTCCTTAAACACTTCCATAGTTGTCAAAGGTTCTTTATAGATAGCTCTATTTTGAGCGAAATCTGCGTTAACATCGTCGGGAAGAAGATTATAATCCGACACTAAGTAATCGTTTTGTAACGAACGTTTATCGGGGAAATAGTCAGTCGTTATTGGCAGACAGGCTGGTATCGTAAGAGACTTCCAATCCACACCTATTTTAAAAGTTATTTAAAATATAAATATGCTATTTAAGTTCTAAATATACCCTGTTAGAGCATAGTAAGTACTTTTAACAGAGATTTATATCAATATAAATTACGTTAAACATATAAGCGCGAAATGTAAAGTATACTACAAATTGTAAGCTTAGCTTAGCTTTTTGGAATTTCACATGCGATAAATAGCCGTAATATTCGAGATACTTCTACAGATGATGAATTTCTTTAAATTCACGTACTATATCTACAACTATTCCCAATACCAACAAATTTATAGGCATAAGGTTATAACTACGTGCAACCTTTGTAAGAGGATGTAGACAAAAGCCACTATTTTTATAGAGTTAAATAATTATTATAGTATAAAATTAAATGCTATATGAGAAGGAACATTGCTGACCAAACGAATGCTTTTCATTAAAAATTTGAACACAAATAGACTATGTATCATAAGTCCCATTGAAGCTGTAAAATATAAATAACAATACTACATATATTTCAAATACTGAAATACTACATATATGTGCTGAAATAACACTGAACATGCAATACGTCTGTTATTACATATTTTGCCGTGATATTTTTCTAACTTTTGTGTAATATTTGCTCAATGATAAATACATAATATGTAGTACAATTTGCCACATGGTGTTATTGTTTCTTTTCTTGATAAAATTCCATACTCTCTTAAATTTTTTTGGATATAATACGTGAACATATTAAACAATAAAGCTACTACACTAAATATACCTCAATAAAAAAAGATTTAAGCCATGGGACTTACTGCACATGATAATGTATACGAAGCATAATAAATTGGATTTGCTACAATTAAATAACTTTATGAAGCGTATTTCCCATAAATTATTCACGAATATAGAGGGTTTGCCTCACTCATATTTTCAGACAAGATCTCGAGCGATTCTTATGTTTTGGTTTATTATGACATAATATACCTCTAGCCTTAAAATTGTTTACTTACAAAATATTAAATGAAACATTCAATTTGACACATATGTAGCATGCTCTATCAAGTCAACCATGATATCTAAGTTCAAAATAATATTCCAATCCTGGTTATGACGTAAGCCATTCGTTCGAGACCTCGTCCCAAAAACCTGACTAACTACAATGCAAATCCAATGAGGGATATCAAACCTATAGCTCGATTCGCTTTTGTCCGCAACGTTCCAATGTTGAGTTTCGACGATGTCATGAAACATTAGAAATGAGGTGACATTCATTACACGATACCGGTGATAAAGCATGACTGTAGTGTGTTGAACATCCAAATAATTAGAAATTTTATACACGCTGTATAGTGAAATACATATCTTACAACATCTAACATATATTTATGAAAGAAAGAGCTTCCAACACGACCACAAAAGCATATCAATCATATTAACAAGACAAATTACTTTTAACAACTATTTTTAAAAAAATATATTAATCATAGTAGATCGCTTATTTTAATGTAACAAATGCAGTGTCGCTTGATAAGTGATCTTAGCTGCTCTAAACCGAAAGTAATTTACGAATTGATTTTTAACAGCTCTTTACAATACATATTAATCATATTGGATCGGTTACTTTAATATCAAAAATTTATTAACATAGTAGTAGTATTAAATAACTGTTATATGCTATATGCTATATAGCATGTTTTGAGCTGTTGTATATCCAAAAAAATGGTACAAATAAATACCTGTAGTCAAGGCCGGAGTCCATTCCTGTTCGCCGGTAGCGCCCCACAGTAAAGCCAGTGAGGCATTGTTAGTTGTAGACGGCGTCCCAACCACTGCTCCTAGTACACTCAAAGCTCCAGACGCACTTATCATACGCTTACGACCCATTATATTACCTGAAAATGTTTTTATCAGATGTTATTGTCAAAAAAAGCAACATCACAGACATATTTATACCCTAGACATATAACTGATAGACTGATAGTCCCTTTATAATCGGTCCGCCGTAAGTGAAGCCAAAACTGTATAACATATGTAGGTGATAACAGCAAGTTCTTACTCTCGATTATACCGTAAATATACAAATTTGAAATAGCTATATTTTGCGTGCTGATACTGCGGTTATAAGTAGCGTTACGAATCTTAAGCGCTGAACGAAACCTGCGCAGAAGTCAAAAATAAGCGGACGGCACGGCGCGCGGGGCGCGTGATCGTCGGGTGCGCGAGCGTTGATTGGTTGTCCCAGTCGTGTTGGCTTTCTCGCACCAATACGTCAATTACGAGCGCGATTCTACCGATGCGCAGCTATTCTCGTCCAGCGCTAAACATCCGTGACGCGACCTATACATGTGTTATTATTCTATGAAAAATACTCATAAATTAAAAAAAGTACGACTCCTTGTTTTTCTTTAAAGCATATTTTACCAAACAGATTGGATCGCGAATGAACCGTGATAGATTAATTATTATGTAGGTACCATACATACATTCCATACCGGATCTTAAAAAAATTATTGTTTTACACATTTCTTGAATCGAATTTGAAGATTCGTTAAAGATAATTAGAATAAAAAACACCATTACTCACCATCGACCTGATAAACCGAATGGTTGTTGTTAACCCCATTCTCCTTCACTTCGTGGTCGCATCTGTGTTCGTGTCTCGCGGGCTCCCCGGCCGGCCTGGCCTGATAGTGATGCTGTTGTATTAACACTCCCGTCGGTCCTGAAATAGTTTTTATTTTGGCATGTAATCGATACATGCAAGGTAGGTTAGATTAGAAATGATAAGCCCTCCCTCTTAATGCAAAATTCTATGATTTCTAACGCTGGGACTTTACCGTCAATTCAATTTATTTATTTTTAATTTAATTTTTATTTATGTCAAAATAATTGTACAAATATACCATATGCGTTAAATGTACCTCAGTCAGTTCAGGTCAGTTCTTTGGAGTACCCGTTGGCCCGCACACGAGGTGCGAGGAGGAATATTTGGGGGTTTTAGTCGGAACGGGCATTCGTAAAAGACCAGAAAGAAGAAAAAAACAATACCTTTTGGAAATATATGCGTCCACCGTCGTCTATTGCTGGTTAGCTTGACGGTCACGTGCGAAGGGTCGAATGGGTTGATGAGCGCGCGGCCGGTGCGCTTCACCGGCTTGTGCGAGCTCGTAGAGCTGCGAGGCGATAAGCGGTTGATTGATATCGCCGAGTCTGTAGCGTCGCTGCTTGCGTCGTTCGTGTATTTACCTGATGACATTGTACATACAGGGTCGAGTGAAATGCCCAAAATCACACTTTGATGACATCTATACTAATATATAAAGCTGAAGAGTTTGTTTGTTTGTTTGTTTGTTTGGACGCGCTAATCTCAGGATCTACTGGTTCGAATTGAAAAATTCTTTTTTTATTGATTTGACCATTTATCGAGGAAGGCTTTAGGCTACATAACATCACGCTGCGACTAATAGGAGCGAAGATATAATG
>DWAJ01004618.1:0-12654 GCA_018238005.1 Eurema mandarina
GGCAACAAACGTTCAGCAACTTCAACGTGATTCTTTAAATTGCCATAACTTTTTTATTTATCAACTGATTGACATGAATAAAACACTTAATGTTAAGTAAAGCTTATCACAATATATAATTGAAAACCCCATCTAGATAGGATAAGCCGTTTCCGAGATTAGCGTGTACAAACAAACAGACAAAAATTCCAAAAATCATTGTTTTGGGTTCTATTGCGTTAATAAAAGAATAGTATAATATTTTTTTCTCATATATCTTCGATGTACAGACAGCGACTCGTATCATTTTTATTATATGTATAGATTAGGTTACGCGCTAGGTCATTTACTCCCGCATTGTTAAAAAAGCGAAACCCATAAAAAGGACATAAGATTCATAATTATTAGTAGTATAATTATAATATGTAAAGGCCAATTGCTGTTCTATTTACAAAGTGAAAGTCGAAGTCAAAAATTCTTAATTCCGTTAGATAAATATCACTAGGACATGTTAAAATATCTTTTAATCTTAATATACATAAATCTCGTGTCACAATGTTTGTCTTCAATGGACTCCTAAACCATTTAACCGATTATAATCGAAAACTAAAAAAATAAAAATTGAGCGAAAACGAGCAAAAATTATTACTTTATTCTGTTACTATATTAACTTAATTACCATATCAATAGTTTTCATAGCAGCAACGAAAAAACATCATGTAAGAAAATAACAGTTATCTAAATATAACTGTAACTATAGTATATATTTATATCGATATAAAACTATTTTATACAAACTAACTTAATATTAAGATGCAGCTATTTCGCTGTGCTTTCCGAATAAACTTAGCATCACAGAAACAATCACAATGCGATAATTTATTACTTAAACACGCAAACAAAAGTCTTATCTTCAAGTCAATAAATTATTTAAATGCAAAACGTTCTACCAATAAATCAATACAGATCTAAGTATAAATCAAAGATTTATTTAAATAAAATAATCGTACCTTTCTATTCAAACGATAACAGGTGAATTATATGAGCGGTGTACATATCCGCGCGTCGTTTTCCAAACTCATTGGCTGTGTGAGCGAACCGGTATATAACGGTGAACTTGTAAACAAGCCATAGGCCGCACACACACGCGATTCAAACCGCTAGTATAGTAATAACATTTATTTTACTCTAACGTCGTCTTGTATACCCATGATTACTATTAGAAATGATACCATTATAATAAAAATAATGTTCATCAGCGGCAATGACCACTTCAACGCTACTTACAGACCTTAGCTCTAATTCCTGAATCGCACTTATAATATTTAGTATAGTAACCGTCAATTTCCTTGAGCGGTGAACGAAACCTGCGCAGAAGTCAAAAATAAGGTATCGAGGTAGCGGTGCTGCGCACGGGGCGCGTGAGCGTCGGGTGCGCGACCGTTGATTGGTTTCCCCAGTCGTGTTGTCTTTCTCGCACCAACTCGTCAATCGCTAAATATTTTTGACGATTACTATAGATACTTAAATATTCTCCTGAACAAGGTACGCCTGTATCCACATTGTTAACAAATTGAATTGAAATTATACCTCATCAAATCAAAAATATATAATTAATGAAATTAAAAATATATTAAACCTATACTTATATTACGCGTATAGAGGGTTAATTTATGCAATGTTAGCTGTGACTTGGTAGAGAGAGGAATTTTTAATAACCACCAAAAATTGTTTCAAAAGGTAATTAATAAAGGTCGAACTTTAAAGAAAATGTTGCAGTTAAATTATTCGAAAGTACTTCGTTGTGGGAATTGAAAACTTGAACGCAAGAAGTACTTAAAAATTTAATGAGGCTTTCAGAATAATAAAATAAATGAGATGTGAATTTCTTTATTTATTTTTAAATTTGTGAAATATTCTTAAGCAAAAAACTTGTCGATAATGTTAACAGCTCTGAACCTACATTCAAAGCCCTTAAGCTATATTATGTAATCTTAATAGTTGGAATTTATTAAGTGAATTATTTATTGAATGTTGACAGATTTTAAAGTGTTTTTTTGAAAATGTAATCTTGCATAATTATTTTTGCATTTTAGTATATTAATTTCCATGTTCCCTTGCTCATGAAGACAAGAGAACTGACAAATATGATGCCAACTTAGTTTTAAAAACCTAGGACTAGGTTGTTTTTTGGAGGTCATTATACTTGTATGAGTATCACATGAAATCTCACGTGCATGGAATAAATGGCGTTAAATAGGACAGAAACCCTTATTTTTTTCTGGAGGAAGCTTTCATCTCAGGGTTTGTCTAATAATTATTTTTACTTTTCTATTACTTGTAGATATTTTGTATTTAATTAACAATATATGAGGCATTTTATATCTATAGACACCAAACACAAATTAACATTCTATTAATAGTATCAAATAACAACTATTTAAATAAACTAAAGGGTAATAGATATTCTTCATTAGAATTTATATAGATTGAATTGAAAAAGTCGTAGCGTGTCAACAGCTCGTGACTCCTCAGCCTAAACTCGCGTCGCATATGTCAAGATACATGTCAGAGATAGCACGTCTGCTTTGTGCGTTATATTTTGCATGTAAAAAGGTGATTTTGTTTAGTGATTATCACGATGGCAGAAAGTGCTTCTCAGGCTGAATAAAGTTTAGGAGATTTTCCATTTATAGATATTACGTTTACTTAAAACTTGGGGAATTTTAATTTTAAAAGTATATTATCTAAAAATGAGTCTTGTTTTAATGTATGCAAAATATTGTTTAAATATGAATAGTGAATTAACTTTGTTCATGTTATTTAAGCTGATGAAATATAATAAATTATACGTTAAATGTGGGGTTTTTTGGTTTGTTTATATTTATTATTTTAGAGCTATCCAAATACATTTCAATATTCTCATTTACATTATATTATTATAGGCTATTATCATTCTTGTAGTTGGAATTTTGATTAACGGCTATTCCTGGGATGCGCATATTATCTGAAATTTTATTTGAAAAGTTACCTTCAACTTTTTTGTTATATTTCTGAAGAACCATTTTAACAAAAGCAAGCTGTTGTTGCTTCTGTTAAAATGGTTTAATTTAAACAAGTGGACTATGAAAAAGAAAACCAAACTGTACTGTTTAAAGTTTTATTACTACCCATAGCTATAATGAAATCCATGACCAGCACCATGGCCTCCAAACCTCCATCCTACGCCATACCCTCCCAAAGGATTCCTGTAAGGATCTTCTTCATGAATATGATACATCACTTGATGGTTCTTCTGCAGCGGTATCACTGATAGACTATTAACAGGCACCAGCTCATGTACTGGGACCAAACTATGGATTGGTATCAACACGTGCTGACTGACATTATGCGCCTCGTTCCAGCCCCCATGGATTGGTATCACTTGAAGATTTGGCACCAGAATCTGGTGAATTTCAAACGGATAGTTTGGTGCCTTCTTTTGGCGCGTGATTTTGTTTTTGGTGATTGTTGGTTGTATGTGATTGGTTGGTGCCGATGCTACGAAGTGTAGCGCAATTATCAGGGTTATTAGTACGGACTGCATCTGTAATACAGATTATATTAATGTGTTAAGCTTGTTGTTCTTTTTCGTTGTAAAAATACTAGATTCTTAAGTGTAGGTGACTTATAATTTTGGAAACATTTTTATAGCAGCTGTTGGTATATTTTGAAATTGGTATTAAATATCACAATTAAGTTAACTCTCCGGTAAAAATATAACGCATGTATAACAAACATGAACATTGTATTGGAACTTAATACTAAACCAAAAATGTTGCCACGGGTGATAATGGTCGTCAGAATACTACTGCACCGAACGTCTATAGGTTGTCACATAACTAGTATGATAAAATAACACAAATAATAAATAGTTACATTTTGAAAAGCATGCCGATATGAATTAATGTCACACGATTCGCGTGACAAACAAAAGTATCTCATCTGGGTGCCTAGTCAAATTCATTTAATGGTTTTTGCGTCTATCTGTACATCAATACAAACTTACGTATCAGTTATCACCAATATGTATACGTTTATTAAAAGGCAATAAAATTTATAGCGATCCTATTAAACAGATTGTAACGGGTGACTTAAGACAATAACGTACAACTCATGACTATAACAAACAAATTACTCGCGAGCCGAGGAATCCACTTACGAAGTGTTTGAGTGACGTCACGTGCCCGAGTGACGTGACGTCACGTCGCGAGACACGCTTCGTATGTAAATAACCCTTATTCCGTGCCTTAAAGAGTTTGCGCTCGATATAATGTGTGTGATAAATAGTCTTAGACTCTCAATGATCGATTAATTGTATCTAGTTAAGAGTAAAGGCGGTCTTGTCATATTAATGTATTAGATCTAGTAAATTGGAAACGCAAGCTAATCCGTTATACCATTCCGCTTAAATAAAAACTATATTTTTTGTTAATAATATACGATACGGTGTTTCATTGATAAAGATTATCTTCGCAATTTCATTAAACCGTAAACTCTCAAATAATGTGGCTTTCTATTGGTATAAGTATTATCAAATTCAGTTTAAGGAAATTGCTCCTGCCTCGTTAATAACTCCCAAATATTGCCTCTCAGTAATTTCAAAGTCAAAAACATCTTTATATTCTATATTAATATAATGAACACGTATTTATAAATTTCGCATCTATTCATAATAAAGAAACTTGTTATTTCGTTATTCAAATAAGTCAAACTTACTACTGGAAGATGTATTATAAAAAGCTCGGCCTTAAGAAAATGTTTGTATGAAGATATTCTTTTAATGTGATCTGCGAGGCTCGATGTGACAGCGCGATGACGTCACTCCGCGCGGCGCTGCATTTCCTCGCTTTTCACGAATTTCCGAATTACTTTTGCAATTGTTGAAAATTACTTTTTAATACTTATTAAGTTTGGGGTTTCTTTTTGTTATTGAATTTATTTTGTAGCAAACCTTTGGGTTTTGGATATTCTTGAAATCTTAGTAGTTAAAAATGTTGGCTATTGTATGCAATGTTTTTTTTTAACGCCTGTGGTAACATGGTAAAGGGTGTTCAAACAAAGTATTAAAGTTTGAACTTTATATCTTAGATTTTTTTTTGTATTTAGAGATATCTAAATAAGTTAATTTTAATATATCTGAAATTTGGTAAATAATATATTTTGCAATTTAACGTGGTTATTTTCGATAGTTTATAATCCATCGAAAAATCCGTGATATTATAAAATAGCATGCAAACAGTATACATATAAATTATATTAAGAAATTCTTCTTAAAACTGTGATAAGCGGAAAACTATTATCATTTGTCAATATTAACAGTGTCTTGTAACCATGGCAACTTCGTACAATTTCACAAATCGAGAGATTTACAACAACAGATTATCATCGAAGAGAAACTGGGTCAAATAAATAATTTATCGTATAATAAATTCGTTTCTATAAAGGACGAATTTACAGGGTGTTAAGAAACTGAAGGGCAATATTGTCTTATTTATTTATTTATTGAGTACAACCACATCATACATAATAAAATATACACAAACAATTACATTAGGTAACAATTATCTATTCTGCACGACAAAAACGGTGTACATAATTTAGGCCGAAAACATATTTTTAAGACTGTATATTTATTAATTGAAGATTTTTTTTTTATGGTAAAAAAATTAAGAATTAAGAACCTTCTAAAGAAGTGTTTAAAATTTTTCATAAAATAATTCAAAATAGCTCTTTTGAAGTCTTCTCTTCCTACATTATATCCCAACCTGAAGCGTAATATTGTCTTTGTAAAATTTCTTTTGAATAAATTAAAATAAGAAATCTTTATGTAAAAATAATAGTGTAATAAAGTTTTAAACATTATGTTTTAGTAAAAAATTCAAGAAAATTCTTTCATGCTGGCAACACACCTTATGTCAGCTGATTCATGAGTCTTTCTCTCTCTCTCTCTCGTGCATCAAAGACTTCGATTTGGGGCATGAGTGTAGTTTAATATTTTATCTTTCAAAGTTTAACAACAATAGAAAAATAAGGACCTCAAAATGCCGGTGTGTTCACAGATCCGACACTAGTTTTTTAACACACTGTATATGTACAGGACTCGAATCAAAGTGAATGGTGTTATCGTTCAAAAATAGGCTGATAGGAATGTAATTTGGCTGAGTACTTGAGATGCTGGTATCGCGATAATACCGTCTGGGCCTTGCCCTTCGACAACACTGATATTTGATCTTATCTCTAACGTTGGAGCACTCAAACGTGGATCAAATTTGAGAACGTCTTACGTTTGGTAGATGTAAACTAAAATTGGCATATTATATATTTCTTTTTCTTTCCTGAAGTTTAACTTTCATTTTAGAAACATCTATTGTTTACTTTTGGAGGACTTGTAGGTGACCTTATTTTTGAATGAATATTGTAATGGTTGTTTTGTTATGAACATTAAATAAAATACTGTCTTTCTATTTTAAAAGAGTAACTATAAGAGTTTCTTGCCGGTTTTTCTGTGTAGATATTACATTTCGAACCGTAATAAATGATTGTTTTGTAATAGCACAATTCATAAGCGTTACTGTGTAGAAGTTGAATGAATTTTGACTTTGACTTTAAAGGGTGAAGAAACTGTTCTCTGAACTTGAAGAGAAGGAGGAATGTAACATTTCTTTGAACCGTTGGGAGGATCCTTGTCAAGTCGAACCACTGACTGGCCATCGGGCCCCGATGGTTCGATGTCGAGAAGTTGTATATATCCTAAGTCTCGTACAAATACTATGACCGCGATACAGGACTCGGCACATTAGTAGCGGTCGCTAGAAACTAACTCTTGATTCTCTCCTTAGGTTAATCCAAGAAGGATCCTCCTTGGATTGGTTGAAATCGGGTAAAATAATATTTCTACTAGCTTAAATATAGCTATATATTTTTATATTATATATGTAACGTATTGGTACTTATATGTGTGTCATAATTAACAACATATAACAAGCAAGGTCAAAACTTTCGGTCGCCTTGGCATTCATGCGAGCTTAACAAGTTAGCCAAAGCTAAGGTTATCAAACTGATCCAAATTATATATTCATGATAAAATATTTATATAATAAGCATGCAATTGCCTCGTTATGCCCCGCGGTTTTACGAGCCTAGTTTTCTTTTCAGTGGGTTATTTTTTATTCCATCAAGTGATGAGACGAGCTGGATGCCCTCCTGATGGTAAAAGAAACGCCAGCCCATAGCCAATATAGTGCTACGGGTATACTGGGATGAAAAGTCTCATGTGTTTCTTATGGGCCTGATCTTTTTACACAACAAAATTGAGAGAAATGCATTCGGTAGATTTCGCATAAAAATGAGAGCAAGGAGCCTATTCCTAAGTCTTAAAAGATCTTAGTTTAGGCTTCAAAGCATCACAATCACGGTAGAAAGGATTAATCCTACTAATATTATAAATGTGAATCTTTATGAGAATGTATGTATGGATGTATGTTTGTTATTCTTTCACGCAAAAACTGCTATACTGATTTACTTGAAATTTGGTATGTCTACATACCAAAATTCTGGTACCCTGTATTAACAAATAGGATACTGTATATCCCAGTATTGACCTGGGAACAGGAACTATGCGGGTAAAACCGCGGGGAATGACTAGTAAGTTATCTTTATATATTAAAGGGGGCTAACGAGGCGAGCTACCTGATGGTATATGGCCATTGCTAAATACTCGGCTTTGAAGTAATTTGCCGTTCATTTAGAGTTTAGACAGACGTTCTCTCTTCTTGAAGCACTCAAAGATATATTGCATGAAAACCAGGGATATTATGGATATGAAATTTCGGATAGATACGGATATAAGAATCATTATTATACTGGATACGTTAATTTCGGACAATTTCGGTAACGGATGTTAAAATTTTAATGAAATTTCAAAAGTACAACAAATTAACGTATCTCTATAGATTTAGAATGCGTTTCGCTACGCAAAATTCTATATCTATGCGTATCTCAATTAGGATGCGATATTATTCGAAACTAACTAACTAACTAACTTTTTTTTCGTATTCGGTTACGATTACGGATATTTTTTTATCGGATATTCGATAGTTTCCGTTAAGGGTACGGAGCTCCCTTACATCACTGATGAAAACATTGCGCGAGGGACTTGAGTTTTACAAGGAATATAAACAAAATACTCACATTGAATTCACAAAACTAACACCTGTGTAATCCCATTGTCGTGCGAATACTATTAGCGGTAACTGTTTAGCGTTTGTGGTATTTATAATTTCTTTCACCAGGCTGCAAGGCGAGAGGCCGGTATTGTACCAAAGGCTATTAAATGGGCGATTTTTAGCCAACAATTACTCGCTCAGTCCGTGCTATAAGCGTTTATTTATTAGTATTAATGATGTATATTTTAAAATATTTACTTTATTGCATATCCTGATAGTA
Organism: Eurema mandarina; assembly: GCA_018238005.1. NCBI lineage: Eukaryota > Metazoa > Arthropoda > Insecta > Lepidoptera > Pieridae > Eurema > Eurema mandarina. Next base: position 8,467 of record DWAJ01004618.1, read on the forward strand.
ATATGTACAAGCTAATAGATATTCATGATCCATATATTGGCTATAAAATTACTGTACCAATTTTCATGTGGTTTTCACTGCTATACCTAAACCAGGTTATAGTCAGGTTTCAGACCTAGTCCTTTGTAATCGACAAACACCTGATTTTAAATTATATCTTAAAAAATAAATCCATGCAAAGTGTTTATGTGAAAATTCAATAAATAAAATTAAAAAAAAAATCAATTTAATCGTTTTTAAATCGAGCAAAAAATATAACACATAAAAAACTAACAAACATTTTATACAAGAAACAAAATAACCAAGAATAATTTTTCAAATAGCCTTTGAGTTTCATAGCCTCAAAACACGATAATCAATTCGAGTCCCAAAACAAGTGTAAGACCATAGATTACCGCGAGCTTGCATCGGCTGATATGAATTGCTTCATTGTTAGCTTACCGTTACATCGAGGTGTCAACTGTTATTCTATCATTATATCGATATTTCAAACTGTGACCCAAATAGTAAGATATACAATTCAACCCAAATAATAAGGATCCTTATCCATAAGCTTCTACAGATCTTTAGCTAAAGACCAAGAATACTTTAATATTAACTTGTTCATCTGTCTATCTGTCTGTCAACATCAAATTAATCACGTTGAAATTTCAACCGTATACTATGGTCGCTTGAAATAGTAAAAAGTCAAACCTCTAAGTTAATAATGCTCATTTCTATACCATGAAACTTATAGGCATTAGGCTTCCATATACCGGGACCTCTGAAAATTGGCAAATAGAGCTTAAATTGTTTCAAATAGGCATAGAAGTTGCAGCTAATGGATAGCGTATCGGGTTTTTTTATTTAAGGTAATAAAATAAACGAAAAATAACATTTTCGCAAAAAAATATAAAAAATTATTTATCATAATAACAGAAATCGTCAACAAAGTCGCGAGAAACAGCTAGTATACGTATAATGGTCGAAGGCTACAGCTACAAGGTTAAGGGTGTCTGTCCGCGGATGATATTATATAGTTATAGCTAGCCATTGTCCCGCGACCCGGCCTACAATTAGCATCTAATTATATTTTCATCTACAGTATTACGTGCTCCCTTTACTTGACAATTTAAAAGAGCGACTATCAGAGTTTCTTGCCGGTTCTTCTCTGTAGAAACTGCCTTCCGAACCGGTGGTAACTGTTTTGTAATACCATGACGATTCAAAAGTGTTACTTTATGTAGCCTAATTGAATAAATATACTTTTGACTTTGACTTTTCTTGTTGTATTCGAGTTTCGGGCTAGTGATCGACAATACTATCTTAAGTATACCAGTTCCAGTTTTAATAGTGTTGGTAGCCTGTAATAGATTGTTTTATTAGGACAAATAATCGAATCACTGATCAGTGAAGATAATTAATTTTAAACCAAGTGAAGCTTCTTTTTAAATATGTCCATAGCAAGTTGGTCACTTACAGGCCAGACATTCTGCTTAAATACCCTTCATAAAATATAATCATTGAAAATAATTGTTTTGAAGTTAGGTTATTTATCCTAAGTGTAACGAAATTTGAAAAATCGGTCAAGTGTGAGTTGCGAAAGGTTTCTTGGCTTTATGTATTAAAATGAATAATAAATCATGAGTGTTTGAGGCAACTAGTACAACGACTTGTTTCATCAAAATAACCAATTCCAATCAATATTTCATTATACTAACTAATACTTGGTTGGCTTTTATACACATAAAATGAACAATAGGAGTCAGTAACTCTCCCTTGTAAACGGGGCATCAGATATCTGTAATAATAAGGGGCAGGGGAGGTTAATTGTGTATTTTAACCCGGAACAAGACGGCGAAAATAATTTCATTTCGAATAAAAATTTCATAAAATATAAAATAGACATTTTGATTACGAAATTAAAGCGAAACGGTTTTTTTGCGACGTATATTTGCGTTTCAATTTTATTAATAAAGTAAAACTGAATTCGAAAAAAATCATCATTAAATTATATAAAATGAATTCGCTTTCTTCTGTCTGTCGGTATTAATTTTTTAAAACTTTGCAGCCGATATTCTTGCGGTTTTTTTAATAGATATAGATTCAAGATTAGGAACCCAATTCACGCGTGTCTGACACATTAGACCGTAGCAGGTATAATTATTTTATTGTATTAAAAAAGGGTGACCTTATTCTTTTAATAAAACACATTTTAAGTCAATTAATATTGAATTTTACTATAAAAATGAAGTATTTACATTTTCTTTGATTCATGCATTACAGATAGTATACGCAGATTTCATATTTAAACTATTGTACAATTTAAATACTGTTATTGCAACTTCATTTTACTTAATCACATTCAATAAATATTTAATAATTTTTTTACAAAACATATTTTTATAAATGGTAGCACCAGTTTACGTATGGCAATAATCAATTATTATCTGTAACAAACATTAATATGTTTGAACGGTGCACGGTGGTTAATTGTTTATATATTAATCATTTATTATTAAGTTCTAGCGAGCACTATCTTAGTTACCTATCCTACACTTATTTTAAAAATAAATTAAGTTATTAATTTCTCAATGTTGGTACTGTCCGAATACGTTTTGGGCGAACTTGCCAAAATATTGTACTGGTGGGAAGGTTGGTAGAGCAACCTGACCGGAATAGCCAACATCCTGAGCTTGGTTGTACAGAGGCTGTTGGGTTGCCTTCACTTGTACGGGTTGAGCCAATTGCTTGAAGTACTGCTGCTTTGCGTTCTTTTGTTTCATGGTAGCTAACGGTTGCAATTGAACCTGGGGCTTAGGGACGTATTGTTGGAACTGTGGTTGTTCGAATTGCTGAATTTGGTACTGAGGTTGACTGTATTCCGGTTGCACGTATTGCTGTACTAACGGCTGTTGGTATTGTTGGTACTGAGGTTCTTGGTACTGTTGCAGTTGTTGTTGAATAACTTCAGGTTGTTGTTGTATAAATTTAGGTTGTTGATGAATAATTTGAGGCTGTTGTTGAATTACTTGACGTTGTTGTTGGATAATTTGAGGTTGTGGTTGAGTGTACTGGGGTTGCTGAACTGCCTGGGATTGATATTCTTGAGGTTGAGGCTGAATTTGATGTTGGAGTTGGTATTTCACGAGCTGTAACGGTTGCTGGTATTGCGTTTGTTGCTGATTGCTGGCTTGCTGTTGCTCTATTTGGTTTTGCGCGAACGATGCGTAGCTTATCGCACCTTGTTGTTGGGGGGTGTAAGCCTTTAAATAAAAATTAATAATTTGAATACGTTGAAATATAAATATAAAACTTTCTAATAATTGTTAATATTTCACGACCAATGACTTATAGTTGATCAATGAAGCTTTATAAAGGTGACTAAATGGCGCTGCGTAGAAGTGTCCTGAAATATTTATTTAGGACACTTCTACACAGCGCAATCTAGTTCCACACTTAGCAGAGCTTGTGTTATGGCACCTAGATAACAGATAAATTAATTTTCTATACATACATACTTTTCTTTGGTAAATACATACATATAATTCATAGCAACACCCAGACCCAGAAAAATATAAATTTAAATTACAATTTTATTTTTTGGTGTAGGGATAAAACCCACGATCCTTCGCGCAGAGAGCAGTTCTGCTATTCTGCGCCAAGCGTTCGTTAAACAAAAACCATTGCAGTTGTAATATTAGTTCAGATTCATCATTCACAGTACAAATACCTGCTGATTTTGAACTACAGGTTCAGACTTCTGAACTTGATATATAGGTTGCCTATATTGCTCCTGGTAACCGAGCTGGTTGTCCTGGTATTGAGCCGGGTAGTAATTCCGTGGTATAGATTGTGGAGTGTGTTCGCTGTACGCGAGATGGGAAGGCACGGGTTGCGAGACTTCGTAAGTTGGGAACTGGAACAATTATATAAGTTCATTAGTGTCGTATGTGGAACGAAATTTACAACAGAAGTTGTGGTGACATTTATTAATTATAAATAAGTTAATTATTAGAAATATAGATCAGTAATTATCGTGTGGAATAAATAATAACAAATAATAAATATTTTCAGGACACTTATACACAGCGCCATCTAGTTCCAAGCTAAGCAGAAGCTTGTGTTATGGCAACTAGATAACGGAATAAATTACATATACATACTTTTCTTTTGTAAATACATACATACAATACATAGCAACACCCA
>DWAJ01004619.1:0-12653 GCA_018238005.1 Eurema mandarina
CCTAAAGCCTTCCTCGATAAATGGTCAATTCAATAAAAAAAGAATTTTTCAATTCGAACCAGTAGATCCTGAGATTAGCGCGTTCAAACAAACAAACTCTTCAGCTTTATATATTAGTATAGATATAAAAGAAAGTCGTGTTAGTTACACCACTTATAACTTAAGAACGGCAGTACAGATTTGGGTGAAAATTGCTAAGGTAGCTTAGAGCCAGGAGACGGACATAAGATACTAGGTAGGTAGGTACACAATCTGCTTATTTATTGCCATTAAGGCGGAACAAAGATCGCCGTGTCAACTAGTAAGTAATAAAACATTTTTTGTGACATAAGGGGCCTCCTTGAAATTAAATGCTATTAGTCATTTGGTAGCATTTTTATTTTAATCAATTAGGAACACGTTTATTTTAAAGTGTAATGGGCGATGTTATTGTAGCAAGTGTGAAACTTATCAAAAAGAGTAGGTTCCTTAAGTTTTTAGTTAAAGACAGCATGTTGGAATTTTATTTGTTTTTAACATTTCTTGTATTTATATATTTTTACTTACTTTGTGATTAGTTTAAAGATTGGAAGAGTTATTCTAGTTTCTATACATGAATCTTTTTGAACGTTATCGTCATCGTAAAGTTTTAAATGGGGGTGGGCAATCACTGTATTATTATTTGTAATAGTTATAGTGATTGCCATACCATTACATAGTTATTGCTATATGGAATTGGTACAGCTATTGCCCAATAATAGGTAAAATATTGGTCAATAATAGTATATTTTTGAGATTTTATTTTTAAACTGGAAATCGAATGGTTACCTTTAAAAAGCTATCACTGAAGTTCAGGATAATGAACAATAGTTGTGACTTCGAACAAAAGCTCAGAAATATAGCGTTCCAATATCAAATTGGTAATTTGATAAAGAATGCCTATGAATTTGATTGTGTCTTAGACCAAATTAAGTATTAACCATTCCTAATCATATCGGTACGACTATAACGTTAAAAAAAAATCAAAATTATACATTTACTTGGCGCCTTTGAAAACAACTACCTCCGATGATGATGATGAATGTGTTAATTTAGTTTTGTAGTTGACTGTACATGAAATGTAAATAATTTTACATATATGATTACTATGAATTTAGTATTTCGTGCAGAATGAATAGATTTAAGTATCTGCTGCAGTAATGCAAATTAAAGTTTTTAGTTAAAAGGACTGCTTTTAAATTGAATAGAAATAATAAACCCATATACAAAAAACTAACAATGTATTTCGTTATTATATAAAATACTACAATCATCATAACTGGAAATCATTCAGGTAAGGTAAAACAATTAATATTAAAAATTTCATTCGAAAACTGCTACACTTTTTATATAAACTAATTATTTCTAACTTACTTATATAAAACTAAAATCTTAATTGTATAAATATGTAAAAAAATAACATTGATTACATATGAACGTTGTTCATGAATCAAACACACACACGGTCACATAACACCTGATAAAATTGATTCAACAATTTGGCATCATTGTCAAGATAACTAGACTCGTTATTTCGTGACTTCTAACATTCTTTAGGATGCATTATTAATTCATACGGTTTTTCATAAGAAAATATACCTAGATACATAAATACTCGTACGCAATAATGTATTTGTTTTACATTTTTAAGGCCGAAAGTTGTACCAATGTTTAAACTGAGTTTTCACAATTTAAAACATACCTACATAAATTTATTAAAATTGGAAATTTCCTAAATCTTTTAGGTTTTACATAAGTACAGTCTTTCTATGGTAATTCATTGTTAACAGAGGGAAAAAGTAACAGTACATTTAAATTTGATTTATTTTTCTTCCATAAAATTTCAAAAAAATGATAAAACAAATTCAATGTTTTTGGTACCAAAGTAATATATGTATATTGTACAACTTTCTTTCATCAAAGCGTAATTACCAGCTTCTAACATGTAATTAATTAATCGGAAATGAAAAAGTGACATTTTAGTTATTGCTACAATGAAAACTACTATTAAAATCTTAAACTAATACCTGCTCTGCGTAATTTACTTACATCTAAACTTAAACTTAATTTTGATATAATCAATATGGTACGTAGATATTATCTCATTTAAAATTAGGTGTGTGCACCTTTTTATCGATGGTAACACCGCATAAAAATAGTTCCGATATTGTCGTGTTTTTTCTTCTTCTCATTTTTTTCTTATAAAGTTTGAAGACCTTTAACCTTTTTATTAAGGGGCAGATAATCAATGTTAAGGTTTGTTGAATATTGTTGGCTGCGTGACCTGCACGTGCCAACCTTTGAATTTTTTAGACGTCTCTGATAGGTAGGAACCTCTGATAGATATAAGCTTCATACGTATCATCACGTTATGTTACTCGGTAAGATCTTAAATGTAATGTAATTGGTACAAGTAACTTCATAACTTTCTATTATTAACGTCTATTTTTTAAGGATTTTATTTTTATTAAAAAGTTAAATGTACTAAAATATCAAATATAGGTACGAGTACATGTTAAATGAACTGTATTAACAACGTTATAATTAATCAGGTTCAGTGATAAATTATAGGAATTTTGAAAGTGAAATGTAAGGTTTCCACTGTTCGTATATAGACGAAGAAATTCGACAAATAGTCATCCTAGCTTCTATAAACTTTGAAGTGGGATCAGTATTCAGTTTAAGCAAATTAATTAAATGTTTATTATCACAATACTATTTTGATGCGGTGCTTCATTGCTCTGAACTTCTAAATAAGTATTGTATTGAATCTTCGTGTAATGCTATTAGGAGCATTATAACACCACCTGATAGTATTCCTAAAACAGCAATAACTAAGTGTAGATTTTTCCCTCTATTATTCTGATTTATTTCTGGCACTAAATCAGCTAACGCAATGTACAAGAAGGTACCAGCAGTTGCGGCGTATATCCACTCTGAGGCTGATTCATGGTCTTCGGCAAGCCAAATTCCGACGGCCATGCCTAGAAAGCTGAGCACAGATGATAATAAATTGTAGTACAGAGCACGTCGTATACTCATACCAGAGCGCAATAACACCGCAAAATCGCCAAGTTCGTGAGGTAGTTCGTGACAAAATACTGCTAAGGCTGTTGCGAATCCAGTCACCGGGTCTCCACTGAAAGCGGCTCCTATCGCTAATCCGTCTGTTAGGTTATGCAGGCCATCACCAACTATGACCATTAATGCCGTTGATGTCATAGGTCGTTCGACGGGCGGTTGTGGCGACCCCGGCATTATTGCGCCAAGTTCGATGGACTCTATTTGTTTCGCCGATTCGACTTTCTCTTCTTCGACGGTTTTTCCTTCATGATCATGTGAATGTGAATGCCCCCCATTTAGCGTTTGCATTACAGCTTCAACGGTATAGAATAGTAATATCGTCAGGAATGTAACGCTACATTTTAATACAACCTCAGTTTCTTGCTGTGGTTCGTTAGGGGCTCCATGGGTTTTTAATGCGTGCGGTAGGAGGTGTAGCAACGCATCTCCACAAAGTGTTCCTACGGCGATCGCGATCAAAAAGTGCAATACATGACCAAAAATTGCCGATTTTATCATAGGTACAATTGCAACTCCGACTAATCCAGTTGCACTGATGATAAGTATGCTTAACGTAGCGTATATCCATGCTAGAAAAAAAATTATAAATTGTAAAGTGTATAATATAATATCCTTTAAAAAGAATATATAATTAAATGCAAAACAGATTATCAATTTCATGTCAATTTTAACAAATTACATTCAACAATAACGTATTGACCGTACCTACATACTTAAACTTTATAAACAATAAAAGTTTTTGACTTTGCTATTATCGTTTTAAAAAAATAAATACTTACTAAGCATTCGATCTACTTTGGGAGTGGGGGCATCAGTTTTATAACATGATCGTTGGTCTAGCTGATAAACCAGTGCCGGACACATTTCCAAAAAGGTTTTTGGGTCGATTGTGATGACGCCTGGCTCCTTCTCCATTCCATATACTGACAGGATCTCTCGTGGTGACAGGCATGGCTTCTTAAGAATAGAAGTAGCTAAAACAATAGTATAAAAATATAATGAGACGGTTCTGTGTTATGCTTGGTGAATTCTTGCAGTAACGTTTCATTGTTATAAATTAAACTAGTATTTTTTTAATAATAAATAAACTAATATACTTCATGATAATTGAAAATATGGATTGTGTATAATATTAAATATTAGGTATGCGAGGCTAAAGTAGAAATATGTAAATTCACTTTTGCTAATATAAGACATATTATATCTATTTATGTGTTTAGGGGCCAGGACTTGGTCGAATATGAACTAGGGCCATAATTGGATAATGGCAGTCTCTTGAACGACAAATGCTCTTGCTCTTCTGATACATACATGCGTTTGTGGCGTTCTTACTTCGTGATGCGAATAACGTAGCACTTTGATTCGATCCATTTCCCGAATAATTATTATCGAATTGTAGATTGTAATACTTTATAAAATAAAACGCATCAACATACCTTGATATTTGCTTTAGTATATTTTTTTAGTTGGTTTAGATTGTGGTTATGCACATGCGATATTACTTATTTGTGTCCAATCGATTGATAAACCAAAAGCTACGCAATAAGAACTCAGAGAAAGCCTAACAGAGGTACCTACACGAGAATGAGCTGCTAACTGCATCGCTTTCTACCAAACGAGCGGTCAAGCTACTTACACCGGATAACAACGATTTTCTGTTTAGAGATTACCTACTGACTTATCTCTTCCTTCACATGTAATAATCGGTCGTGAAGTCGATTTGAATTATTCGCTAGTTTGATTTAAGATAAAATTTTTAGGGCAATGACCTTCAAATCGAACGGTGAACATTCGAAAAGATCTAAAGTTCTTTAACATTAGCAAAAAATGTTGGTAACTTTTTGTGTGACGTGCGAATTGATCTGAGCTACCTACAGTGCAATAAAACGTGAAACGTATTTCCAGCCGCCGCGCTATTGACACGACACTTATTTTATTCTATACTATACAACATTTTTGTATGTGGTAAATATCTTTTACTAGCAGTGCCCCGGGGTTTTATCCGCGTTGTTACCGTTCCCTGAATAATACCGGAATGCAAATCCTATGTGTTAATCCAGGATATCACCTATCTACATACCAAATTTCAACAAAATCGGTCCAGCCGTTGTTGCGTGGAAGAACATACATACTTACATTCTCACAAACTTTCACATTTATAATATGTATTAGTAGGATTATCGAAGCAACAGTCTTCATAAATTGTCCCCAATCGTTAACGCAAAGAATTAGTGTAAATTTTTAAACGACTTTACATATGCTAATTTTAAGACAACAGTTTAAATGTAGGTGTGTCCGTATTTCATTAATACCTAGCGAACAGTCCCGACTACGCACGCATATCCTCCTTGAATCTAATGAAAAAACGCATGAAAATCGGTTGCGTAGTTTTAAAGGTTTAAGCATACAGACAGAAGAAAGCGTATTTGTTTTATACTATGTAATGATAATGTAGCTCAATATAATTTTTATGCTTTAAAAACGTGTCGATAGTCGATACTGACTCAGTGTCAAAGCATGACTCGTTAACTACAGTTGCAATGATATATCTCACAAAATCAAACAGTAAGCCGTGAAGGCCAATCAATGTATCTGCCCAATGCATTGTCATTACCACGCAAATTCCATTCAAGGATATTGAAACAATCGCTTGACTAAAGCGAATACGGTGACAATTTTCAGATCTAATTAAGACTTTACCTTCCGTCTTTCACATCGATTTCAAGGTTTGATTTGATACAAATTCTTTAAAAATTGAAATAGAGCATTAGTCATGTACGAATTGATGGCTTATTTGTTCAGTTGTTTAGTTCTTATTTGCGGCTTAGGATAGCGAAATACTTTAACAAAATTGTTTGTTATATGTAGACTTATATTCTAACTCCGAAAGCTAGCCGCAAACTGCCGCGACTACAAGTTGTTGAATAGGTATATTTTAAATGTATCAATCCGTTACTTTGTCATTGAATTTTTTTTTTTCGAATTGCGCGTGTTTCTGTACGAAAATAAAACTACAGTGAGTTCAACTTAACTAAAACTCAAATTAACTTAAATAAAATGTAATAAGCCATTCCCATAAACAACAACAAATTTGGGTCTGCATACCAAAGTTTTGGTCTAATGTCATGATAATGCCCTAAATCTAGAATTTTAAATAAGTCTAAATCAAACTGTAAGATGTAATAACTTACAAGAAGCAGGGGACCTTTTATGTCGGTGCTGTGTGTCGTGTAATTGCTTGAAGGTTCCATTTATTTTGTGAATAGCGATGTCATGAGGGGAAGTGAAAACGCGTCCTCCCAGTCCTAGGTTATCCAATAAATGCTCGAAGCCCTGAAAAATAACAGATTATTGAGTAAATATAAACATATAAAATAAAATATTTGTCAGATTTCATACAATGTATGTGTTTAAAAATTGCGCCTTACAGTTAAATAAAGGTAAAGCAAAAGGTAACACAAATTGAATATTTATAATGATGATAAATAAATAAGGAAAAATATGTTCCCTAAGTAAGTTATTACAATATTCGGGTCAGTATAAAGGTAGATATCTATTTATTGTACCAAAGCTAAAACATGGAATTATTTAGATATACTTAAATAATCTATATTACTAACAAATAAATTTCATTAACCAGCATTGCAGACGACAAATATTGAACTGTACATACATATTAAGATATAGATACTAGATAGGTATTATAAAAGTACTTAAAATAGTTTTGTTTTTACATTTGAAGTAAAATTTAATAATAGCATCAAGCCCTTTCATTTAATACCTCATTTGACCGACTAATTTTATTTATTTTTTGTTGAAATTTGTTTTCTGTACGTGTTACGGTTTATACTTTATAGCACTGCTACTCGAAAAATTAAACTCACAGGTTTGATTTGTTAAAATCTTCCAGAATCAAGTTTTTCATCTTAATAATTTTCAACATAAATGCATATTGTAAGTTATAATACCTAATACTAGCTCCCAAAATCGATATAATCTTAATTAATACGTTTTCTAGACACAAGTTAGCTGTTAGTTAAGTAATCGACATTGAACCTTCGGATCGGAGTTTGACTCCATACCAACCAACTAATATTTGTCATACTTAATACGAGGGTCGAGGATTCGTAATAATGGTTTCTTATTGAAAAATATCTAAAAAGCAAAGTCAAGGTGAAGGTCAGTGTGTTATCAAAGACGTAGGTAATTTTATATTGAAGGGATTATATTGATATGTATTGGATATTGATAAATATTTACAAAGTTTCAGTTGATATTTACGTGTTTTCGAATTATTACTGTGGCATATTACAATTACATCATATTTAAGGATGGAAGGTGGATAAACGTTATGACAGGTTTATATTTATTCGCATTTATGTATGTATTATACACATAAAGCTTTCTCTTGAATAACTCTAGGTATCTGATAAAAAAACCCGCGTGAAAATTGGTTGCGTAGTTTTAAAGATTTAAGCATAGGGACAGACAGAAGGAAGAGTCTTTGTTTTATATATAGGTATTACGTAATGATGCCCAAAAGGTCTGAATATGCGTATGTTGCGACCTTTATCTACGAAAAAATTGCGTATGTACCTTAGCCTTAAAGAATCCGCCCCGCGGTTTTACCCGCGTAGTTCCCGTTCCCGGTACAATACCGGGATATAAAGTATCCGATGTGTTAATCCAGGGTATCACCTATCTACATACCAAATTTAAACTAAATCGGTCCAGCCGTTTTTGCGTGAAAGAATAACAAACATACATCCACATTTCTTTACATTCTCACAAACATTTATAATATTAGTAGGATAGGATATGATTTGTTTTGATTGGTCCTAACAATAATAATTATATTGTCTTCAGATTTTGTTAATTGTGTGTTTTCTAAGCAAATTTACCGGTTATGATGGAAAGCATTGTATAGTGTTGCTTGTACAAAATAACAAAAAGTTGGTCACAATCAAAACGAATAGTGGCCAACATAAATTAGTTACATTTTTCAAATGCACAATTGCTGGTGGTTTGAAGTGCGAAACTAATTTTGTAAAGATTTTCCACATTATTATTCCATGTTACTTAATACTCACACGAACTTAGGTAAACGAGTATACCTACCTAAAATTTACACATTTCACGTGTAGGAAATCTTAATTTTTCATTTTTTTTTCTTAATTCACACTCAATTAATTAAAACACAATCATACTCATACAACTCTCGTCAATTCACATAACAAACTTACAATGGTATAATATTTTTGTTTCCATTTAACTTTTACGTGAGAACAATGCATTCAACTTGTCTACTCTTGAGAACAGGTGGCCTATTAAGAACTGAAATAGCGAGCACTAACAATAATGTCCGTATTTATGCAAAATGGAACCACTAGACAATTTTTTTTTGGTTTATGCAAGAATTCTTATCTAAATATGGTCTATTTTCTTATACCTAAAAGAACCAACTAATCAATCCAAATCAAAAACAATTTTGGAATGAAAAAATGACCTATGGTCATGGTCATAATAAATCATATTTAGATAAAAATTATTGAATAAACCCGAAAAAGAAAAATTGTTGAGTGGCCCATTTTGCATAAATACGGACAATTATACTTAGTCAAATGTCATGTTGTAACATAGACATGTTAATTTTTGACCATTGTTTTTTTATACTAACTATTCTGTTTGAATTATTCCTTTTACACATTGATACGGATATAATTATATCAATGATTTTACTACGACGTTAGAGTTTGCAATACCAAGTACATTCAAAGAATAGTTGTTTAATTTGTGTATAGTAAAGTATGTAATATAAAACTCATTAAGTTTAATTTTTATAATTATTTATGAACAAGAAATACGTCTTTAATTTCTGAGTTCCCTACTTTCTGAAAATTGTCTTAAATTTCGCATAAATTATATTGTTATACAACACATGTTTTAATTTTTCAAGGCCGGCAACACGTTCGTGAGACCCTCTCGAGCGCTCATGGGCGGAGGTGGTTACCTGTAGTCAAGTACCCCTCCTGCTCGTTTGCCCGCTTTAAAAAAAAAAAAAATAAATATACCTTAAATATGGTCAAACAAAGAGTATTATTATTTATTCCCCAATAGCTTGAAGAGGTACCTATATAATCTATATATCAAGTGGATATATAGTATATATCCACTCTATAGGTCTTACAATTCATATAACTTCGTATGAGAAGTGACAAAAATATATAATATACTTAATAGATAACAGATTGAACAGATAATTATCTGTTAATTAATTATAATTAAACCTACATTTGGGCTAGAATACGTGATACCACTATTTAAATTATCTAATCTCTGAATTGAACCGATTTTGAATATTATATTATTTAGCCAAAAGCCATATAATTCCACATATGAATAAAAACCGTTTTTTTTTTTCAATGTGGAATTTAAATACGATGCCATAGTAATTTATCATTTTTGACATTCATTATTGGTTCCTAATAATGCAGTTTTGGTACAAAGCATTTTATTTTAAAACAGACTTCAAAAAAAGAAAGTTTGTCAATTGGACCATAATATATATAGTTTTTTTAATATATGTAAGTGTATAAACCTTTTCAATATTTATTAAAAAGTTTTAAATTCTATGGTGTTACCGGACAGAATTTTCAACAATTTGCTTCAAAGATGTATCTTCCCGATCCGTGCTAAGTTAACATTTCATTATGCCCAAAATTTCAATAAATAATCTTATTATTGTTTTTCTAGGAGAGTCTTAAATATGTAATTTGTTGATTATATATCAAACGGTTAACTTCCAACAAATATTCATGACTTTTTAATTTTGTAGATATAAATAGTTTGTTATCACGTCGTAAGGATCAGTTACAAATCTATCGTGTTTTATAAAAATTATGATAGGAATAAAATTGTTATTTAAACTTCCGTATGATAAGAAGGCAGTATTTAAAGACGTGTAGAGGAAAAAAATAACAGTAAATACCGAAAATTTAACGGCAGAGTTATGTTTGTCTTTCACTCACATTTGGCCTAAAAATAATTTAATTGGAAGATAACAATATTACAAATTTCATATCATTTTAATGGCAATATAAAAACACAGCCCTTCAATATAATATTATACCTATATTATTTAGCAATCCTATATTGTATCGGTTTTAGTTTGAAAGTAAGCCCTATTATACATGGGTAGGTACTTAGAATAAATACTCTATTACATTGTAGTGTCCTACATATTATCAGTCAAGATAAGGTCGATTTTTTATAACTATAAAGAGTGACAAGTACTCGAAACAAACGTGAATTAAATTGAAAATATGTAGATGCAATAGAACTGTCCACTTTAAGGTACGCAGGTTAGTTGCTACTCGCAAGATTCAACTAGATAATTGATAAGAATTATTTATTTTGATAACAAATCAATTTTATAATAAATAGAGTAACTTAGTTCATTGAACTTCCGTTTACGAAATAGGGAAAGGTGTTTTAGAAAACTGTGTTGGAAGTTTTCCGTCAGGCTTGGTTAGAATACCGCGAGTTTTTAATTTTATTAATACATAGATATTATTGTGTTTATAGTTAAGATTTTGTTAAGATCTCAGTTGCTGACTTGCTATTATTTATCTGTTGAATTACAATTTTAATACATCATTTTATAATGAAAAAAAATAATTACCTATATAATTTGAAATTTCTAATAATTCTGTATCTAATATTTAAGATTTCCCTTAATATTTTAAAAACGCCATTTTAATATTTATAAATGAATGTAATTTATTTTATAGATTGTTATATCATTTAATAAGTGATGATCTATTGTTATTGATATTTACAAATTTCTCGATAGACGTCCGTGAAAAGCAAAAATGTGTTTTTAACTTCAACTAAGTAATATTATATCTACCTACAAACACATTCTCAAATTATCCTTTAATTACTATTTGTAAAATTAAAAAAAAGGTACTCACTTCGAAAGTTATTACACCCGCATATCCATATTTGTCAAAAATCTTATCGATGAAATATTGTTCGGCGGGTAGGGAGTTATTTAGGTTGAGTTGTGGGGCGACGAGAAGGTCTGCGTCTGCGGAGACGAGTCCCAGCGCGAAGAGCGCGAGGGCGAGCGTGGTCAACATGTTGGCTACTGGCTACCGAGTGGCAAGTGGCAAGTGGCAAGTGCGCATGCCGCTGCGCCGGCGGCGTCCTCGCGCCTTCGCACCACACTATCTCACAATCAGCGATCCTCGCCGCCGTGATATGCCATGCTACGCGTCTGCCCACGTCTACGCACGCGATTATTTGTTTATTTATTCGACTTAATCGCGAACCGAAATCGTTAATCGAACAGCAATAGCTATGCGTGTTTGTCTGCCGAAGCGGTCTGAGCGTCTGAGACTTTCACTAAACGTTCGGCGATGTCTTGCAGGCCGGTTCTGGCCCCGTTACTGATAAAATGCCGTCAATATATCAAAAAAAGTGCCAATTGTTAAGGTTTTTTTTTACTATTTGCTTTATGTAAACGGTTCGTTTACATAGACGTTAATGTGTTATCTTTAACTACTTCTTAAAGGGAGCAAACTTTAATAATAGAGCTGCAATAATTAAAGCGTTTATATTAAGTAATTAATATTGAGTATTGTTCGTTAATGAGATTGTTAATTGTTATTTCCTATTAGCTTATCGCATATAAGTAAGCAAAAGCCCATTCAGTCAATACTGATGTCGCAAACACGACTACAGTTGACAGATTTTGACTGCTTCCTGGTTTCATCGCTATGTGTCAAACAGTTAGTGACGCTTTAGGTACCTACCTATCTCAATTATTTACAAGAATCAGACTTATATTCTCCTTAGCGAGCATAATGCTTTGAAAGTATTA
This sequence comes from Eurema mandarina, assembly GCA_018238005.1. Classification (NCBI taxonomy): domain Eukaryota; kingdom Metazoa; phylum Arthropoda; class Insecta; order Lepidoptera; family Pieridae; genus Eurema; species Eurema mandarina. The sequence continues at coordinate 11,987 of DWAJ01004619.1, forward strand.
ACGTACCCATTTCAGGTACGTGTTTGTTTTGCATAGTAGCCTGGAATTAAAAATAATATTTCAAACAAAGAAAATTCGATTAGGTATATAAACAAAACCTAGTGTTCGAAATGGCAAATAAAGATAAAGTTTTAAATGAGATACCAAAACCAGGCACCATAAAATAATAATTTGTAGAATATAATTGCTCTAATAAGTAAAATAATACGTTTTAATGGGAAATTATTTTATTAATTTGTTTAAAACATATATATAAAGAAGTAACTATTACTTCTTTATAAAAAAAAATAAAATAAAATCCTAAAAGTTTTACCTTTGATCCGCCGAGCGTTACTACCTTTCACTTACAATAACAATTAGCTTTTTCATTATGTTAAAAAAGCTATGTTTTATTTACCAGACCATGTAAAGTGTTTAATCTTAAAGTAGGCATAGAAATAACTCTTGTTTCCCTGAGTGATTTAAGTGGAAACATTTTGCGCGTTTTTCTACGTTATGTAACCCAGTTTCTTATCCATACTAATATTATAAATGTGAAACTGTGTTTGTTTGTCCTTCCTTCACGCCGTAGCTAAGCAATCAATCGACCTGATTTTTGGCATACAGTTAGTTGAAAAGATGTAGAGTAACATAGGCTACTTTCGGTCCTAAAAAAGCATCAAGTTCA
>DWAJ01004620.1:0-12652 GCA_018238005.1 Eurema mandarina
TTCACTTGTACATTTCGAATATATATATATATTACTAGCATTTGCTTGTGACTTTACCTGTATTCATGGGGTACTTTTATACTTTTTCAGCGTCGTTTTTTGTCGTAGTTGGGTTTTAGTTTTTTTATTTCATTTAAACTTCTTTTATTTCGCTTTATAACAGTGATATTTTAGAACATAATATTAATTTATTTTAATGAACTGTCAACCCTATAACTGTATAAATCATCTAAGAAAACAATAGAATAAATACATACAAAAAATAAGCGAGAAAGTGAAACAGCTGGCGCCTACATTTCGCAAAATCTTCATGAGGTTCTGCCAACTGTTTTAAAATTGTTGCACATCTGTCAAAGTATTTATATTGCTATCACGTTTCTGCACAGTTGAACACTAAGCGTGTGCTATAAACTTTTAAAAATACTGGCAAATCAGATTAGTCATAGATTAAAGAAATCTTAGCTTACAGATAACGAAAATATGCAATGTGCATAATAATCTATATTTTCAATTTCAGACAACCACCTGCAGGAATTAACGATTTAGTACAATGTGCTCTATGTTTAGAAATCCTGACCATTCCGAAGATGTTACCATGTCAACACACTTTTTGTCTTCCTTGTCTTAAAGTATATGTGGCTGGTAAGGTTTTATATTCCTATTTTCTTATGCTATTACATAACATTAACTGTTTTCTCCGTCGTGTGCAATATCACGATAGTAATTTTATACCTATGTAGATCAAAACTATGTTAAGCTAAAACAAATGTTTGCTTACTTCATATAAAGCACTATTTCTGATTTTGAGCAATTATAATAACGACGGCCATACTCTACTTTCCACCCGTTTTCCAATAATAATAAGTCCATGTTTCAAGAGCCTTACAAACTAAGAAACCCTGACTTAATTCTTTCTCTTTTATAACATCAGTATATTTGATGATGGCAAAGAAGAATCTATAATTTTCCTAAATTATTTTCTATAGATCTCGATCGATATTTACAGACTTGCCAGTGTTCAGCTGTCCCCTCTGCCATACAAGGGTGCAGGTAACAAGCGCAGAATTCGTAGACAATTTGCCATCAAACCTATACATTAATACGCTACTTCACATGGTTGGAGTGAAAACCGTTGAGAAAACAGCTAACGTAACACCTCCCAGTACCCCGGCATCTGCATCTACGTATCAGAACGTAGATTTATTCGCGTCAGGAGTGAGATGCAGTCATTGCAAAACTCTATGCGATAATCCTGACGTTTCTTTGTGCGAGCACTGCAAATTGGTATGTATTATGTTTTATTAAAGCAAGTAAGTGTTGAAATAAAATAACCTGACTAGCTACTTAATTAATATTTCCTACTACATACCTAAAAAAGACTGATATTTTAAAACTTATATAGCCTAAAATATCCAGGTGAGTATTACGAAGCTTTTACATTTCGTTTCTAAAAATGAGGTAATTTTTTATGCCTTTTAAAGAACATATTATAAATAACATGCTAAGAACAACAAATACATTAGGTACTATTTATCTTCTATTTCTGATGATGAACAATTATACTTATATCTTATCTATCTTGCCTTCTTTGTTATCGGTTGTTATTCAGATGAGAAGAGAAGAAAGATCTATATAATGATATTTTGTTTTGGGCAGAATTTTTGTCGCGTTTGCTGGTCACAACATATAGAAGACATGCGAACTCAGGTTGCGACTATATTAAAACAACTTGATACTGCAGCCAGTCGATTAGACTATAAAATCGAACATTATAAGGTCAGTCGTCAATGGATACAAATGTACTCGGATACATTTCTAAAACTCCTTATTGCTTTAAATAAAATCGTATAATTTACAGGATCGTTGTGAACGCATAGTAGAACAAATAAATGTAGCTGCTGAAGAGAAAATAAATGCTATATTAGAAGCTAAAGCGGGTCTCTTGGATGAAATGGATGACATTCAAAAATCTGGAGAATTGACGGCGTTAGCTCTTCAGTCGTCATTAAATGAAGCTAAAGATATTGCAAGAAAAACTATTGATACAAAAGACAGTGTCGAAGACACATTTAAGGTTAATTGTTTTCACGTATCATACCCCTCAATTTGTTAAAATGTAATAAAACCCTTCCATTCCGCCCTTTTTAAAATTAATAAACTGTTTTACGTACCTAATATCAAGGGCTTTGACGCCATAGTTTAATTTTGATAATAATAGATGTATAGAAAGTGAAAGTAGGCATTTTATTTTTATACATGAAAAAGTTTTCTTCAATGATAATTCCACCTGGTTCCAATCCACCGTTGCATCATCACTATTATATTCCGTAATGTATTAAATTTTAGGTCGAGATATTTATGAATCTTCATCAAAATACTCTGCAATTGCTCAGTGATGTCTCGAAATGGGACGCTGAAAACTTTGTTTTCGATAAAGAGAATTTCCAAATAGACTCGGACGTTAAAACACCTTGTGATGCTGAATCCGATGACCCTTTACCAGAAGCCGCGAAACAGAATAATCCTTTAGAAAGCGAATCATCTCTTATGCAACATTACAAGTAAGTAAAGAACTCCTTAATAAACACATCTTTCTTTATAAAATATAGTAAACGCACACTACGGTTTCACCCGCGCTATTTTCGTTTTGTGGTACTGTCGGGATAAAATTCCATGCAAAATTTCAGACAAATAATTTTTTTCTATTTTTTGTGAAGAATAACACACACACCCTCACAACTCGCATTTATAATATTTATAATTTATAATAACTGTTCTAAATTTTTTACTAAACTATTCAAAGCCATAAAAAGTATAATAATTCAAATTCGGTCGAACTAAGGAAGCTCCTCCTATTCTGAAGTTAAGAATAGCTTAACATTTTATTATATACCTATAATGTATTAAGTGACTATTTGTATTCCATGGTCTGCGACCTTTGTTGCAAATATTGTAGGTCCCGAAATTTTATCAATGAGGTATTGCACATTCATACGCTTTGCGTAAGACAGATTTGTATTTCGTAGTCTGTGACTTTTAATTTTCATAAAAAATTTTGTAGATCCCGAAATTTTGTACCACATTACGTTTGGCGTAAAACTGCTCGGCCTTGCGGAGTCGGTATTGGTCCATGGAACAACCATCTGTACATTTGTGACATGGACAGTCATAGTGTGTTGGTAGTCGAGAGGACTCAGGCCAAAATTGTGATGAGGCTTTCGTGCCCCGAAATGCTTTGCCCCGTCCAAATTGCGTTTATGAAGAGCTTGGGAGAGATCTATGTTACAGGTCAGTTTTACACATTTAGGTATAGCAATACCGTTTGATTTGTTTTGGTAGTTCTGATTTTGGATTTGCTTTTAAGATTGGAGTTTAAAAGTACCTAGTTAGAGGAGATTTACCTTAAATAGTTATTTAAGATATTCATTTTTAACTTCGAAGATGTGCATTAAAGATGGGTTCTCAAAAGAGTACAGGTTTTCTTCCTTAGGTCCTGTATTCTATATAATATCATATTATGCATGTAGTTTATTAATAATCAAAAAACAAAAATGTTTCCGTAATATAAGACAAGGTGACAGAAAGGAAAATATACAAATATTCCTAATATTTATTTCCAGATAAATGGAAGCACTGCATCCACGTATTTTCCAAGGATGGTAATTATATCGACTCAATAGGTCAAAAGGGGAGTCGTGTGGGAATGTTCAGGTCTCCTGAAGGAATAGCAACTGATAACGCCCAACACCACATTTACGTCGTCGATACTGGCAATGATAGAGTTCAGGTACAGTAAAGAAAGAAATACTATATCATCTTTTACTCGATTAATATTGACATATTATTATGAATTATTTTTATTCGTATGTTTGTTGAATTTCATAGTTTTAAATTTCTGTGTTGAGTATGAGAAATCTTATTTACTTTTTTACTAACTAACTTCTAATTCTTACCTAAAATATGAAACTAAATACACTGATTAAAGACATCCAAACTTTCCATTTCATTTTATTTTACATCAGGTAATTCAACCGGACGGAACATTCGTGGACCAATACGGTGTTGCCATACGGAATCAGCCACGAAACTCGTCCAGTATTTGGGAAATGAAAGAAACTATGTGCACTGAACTGAATGCACCTACCAGCGTCGCGGTGACCAACGACAGAGTTATCGTACTAGACAGTGGAAATCGCAGAGTTAAAGTTTACAACAAAACTGACAAGAGCAAAATCGTGGAATTCGGTTCAACAGGTCATAGAAAAGGTCAATTCCGACAACCCGAAGTATTAGCCGTCGATCCAATGGGAAATATTTTAGTAGGAGACTCTGGCAATTGTAGAGTTCAAATTTTCAAACCCAACGGCCAACTTGTACGCGTTTTTGGAAGACTAGGCACTGAACCCGGCAAATTTGGCTGGATAACCGGAATACACGTCACTAAACAACTCGATGTCATCGTTAGCGATACAAAAAACCATTCCGTTAATTTCTTTTAAGTCAAATTATGTTTGCTATGTATTTTATAAAAGAAAAGTATGTATATGTAATTTATCCGATATCTATTTCCCAAAACGTAAGCTCTGTTTAGTGTGGCTAGATGGCGCTGTGTATAAGTGTCCTGTAATATTTGTTATTATTAAATAAAAAGCATTTCTAATTAACAAATGTTTATTGTAAACACAAGTTGTAACAGTTATGTTAATGTAAATAAATCTATGAAACAAAGTGAGTTTGTTAAACAAAATGAATCCATAATATATCTAAAGAATTAATATAAAATATCACAACTGATTTCCAGAATCAGATTTATTATTTTATTATTGATGTAAAGTTACATACATATAGAGATTCTAATACACAGTAGGTACAATTATTGCGAACAAATTTTATTGAATTGAAAAAGTTTGCCGTCAGAACTTTAGTTGAGATCAAATGTTTGAGCTTATCCATATAGATTAAAGTTAAAAGAAATATTGTTTTTAGATTAGAAGCACAATTATGCCGTTTTGAAACGCAATGTATAGTATTTTTGGATTTGGATGAAAAAAACTTGAAGCCAATTTCTGCTCAAATAAGTGATTTTGCATAATCATATATTCTGTATTTGTTTGATTAAATTTATGAAGTCCATCTTTACTTTATTCTATCAATAAATCTACTTTCAATCCATCTTTTACCTTCCACTTCAATCGTCAATTTACCATTAACCATGAAAATTACATACAAAAAATTATCATACCTAATAAAAATATAACTTATTAGTATTTTTATTTATATGTACATCGAAATTAAATGTTAACATAGCACTGGCGAAACGATTCAGTTAATAATACAAAAATCTAGCATTATGTCTTAGTTTAACATTATGGCGGTACATCAGTCTCGATCAGGTGGTACGATTATTATAGGGTAATTTTTATAGCACTAAAGATCTCGTGTGTCCCTAAAATTAAAAAAAAAGTTTTGGTTTTTTTTATCACAAGTTCTCGTGGATGGATTAAAAAAAAAAGATTTTCACTATTATATTATACCAAAAATTCAAGCTTTTATCTGAAATTCGTACTTAAAACTCAATTTTCGTGGACTTATCTATCGTAAGAGGAGCTTTACTACATCAGTTTGAATATTGCGCATGCGCATATTACAATATAGGATATTTTGCCTAGTTTTCCAATAACAAAGCATAGTGCGACATTTGAAAACTCAACTTTTAAAAAATTTTTGTGAATTTTCTGTCACTCCATATGTGAGTGCTCGATTATACGAAACGTTGCTGTAATTGAAACATTCAACGTTAAGCATTACGCCGCATAATGCGGTATAATGCTATAATTGGAAAACTGGGTTTATGACACACTGATATTTGAAACAACCAATAGAATTTTTTGGTATGACAATTTGCAAGCTTTATAAGCATAATAACTTAAATCTCGTTAACATACTAACTATACTGCAGTACCTAGGTTTTTAAGGCGAGGCTATTCATTAAATATGGACGAACGAGATTATAAGAATAAAATCATAGTAGAGAAATGTTAAAGTAACATAAATTTTAGGATGCCAGTAATATTTCACGATACTATTAATGTTTTAAAAATTACCCTAATTTTATACAAAAATTCTCAGTACCAAAACTGAACCACGTATTTAAGACTAGTAGAATGATTGAGACGAGTTAACTTAAAGCACAGTCCTTAACGTTATATTTGTGACAATAAAATACAGCAAAAATATTTTCCTAAAAGCCATTTAGTAAAAACTATCCATGATATACATATAATCATTATTTTAATACTTTCGGTACTTTCTAATCCTCAAATATACAAATAAACAAGCAATGTACAAAACTGGCAAACTGTTAAGAGGTAGTGACTTTATAAAATAAGTAAAAACGTGTATTTAGAAAAATATTTTTTTAAATGAAGAAAAGAATCTTACGCTGTAAGGAATAAGCTCAATTCTTTTTTAAGAATTTCTCAAGTTAGTTGAATTTCAAATATTACGTAACGCAACTTCTACAGATTTTCTCCCATGCGATATTCCCTAACGTTTATCGAAAAGTCACTATTAAGTTAAACGCAGTATAGTAACTAATAACATATTTTTATTATTAAAAAAAAGTATGAAACGTTTTGTATTACAAATTGCGTTGCGTAATACTTGAAAGTCCCCTTATACAGATCTACAGTGTATAAATATTTTTACTCTGTGCTTAAAAAAAAGCCTGATATCCAATTATAGTAAAGTAAAGTAATTAATATTTACAAAAACACATTTTATCGTAAATTATCGTAAAATACAAACATTAGGATTTTAAGAAATATCATAGCCATAATTTTAAGAACATAAATAATGTCAGATCGTCAATTTCTTTCATCTCTTTGCAACATAATTATAAGTAGAATTAATATGTCAATAAACAAACATAACCTAAAATGGTCGAATTACTCATTTTCCCGCCGAACTTGTGACTTAAGTCCTTAAGTAAACTCTAAACTCTCTTCTTTCTGAACAAAACACCACAATTTTCCTTTACTACACGAGTTAATAGTTCATTCAATATTTTTGCTACCAATAATATAACACTATGAACTAATGGCCAGTTTACTAATTGCAATAAATTCAATTTTAAGGTCATTATTAGTCCGTAGGCAGTAGCGTAACTAGACACAGGTAATGTACATTTTATAATAGTGTTATTTGACAACATCTTACAAGTGGAGCCGGAAGCACGCACAAAAAAACATGACTCATGCGGCGTTACTTCGCTCTGAGGCGTTCCGTTTAAGACTTGAAGTGTATGCGAGAGCGCGGAACGAAAGGCGGAGGCATAATCAGCATCAATACTTTCTTATGCCGTTGTCACATTCAACTATCGTCAGTAAACCGACTCTACAGACAACCAATTTTTTGTCTGACAGTTCGAGCAATACAGTCTTCAGAATGAGTTAGTAGATAAGTTATTGTCAGATTCATAAAAGTATTATCCATTATGACATTAATTGTTCTAAGTTTCGGTGTCTTTTAGTACATACACGCATAGTTACGCCAAAGTCCACTGAAGTTAGTCTAAGATCGGCACGGTTGACACCTGCTAACAGAATGACTCTCACCTAATACTACTGCATCAGAATCGGCGGGTGGTCCTTCACTGTTGTCATGTTGCCTCTGAAATTATAATACAACATTTACTTAAATAATGCAAACTTAGATAATCTTTAACTATGAATAAAAAAACAAAGTTGTTAAATTATTTAAAAACATCACAAATTTAAGACACTTTGTTATTTTTATTTTATAATAAATTATTAATCATTAAATTGCAAATGAATGAAACTATGTCAATGTATATGACTAGACATAATTTTTGCAGTTAAAATAACTATTGACTAGTTTCAAATACTGCTTTCTCAATGTACTTCATATTTCATGACTACATATTATATTTTTTCAAACTAAGGGTGCCTCGCGGTTTTACGCTGTGTAGACTCTTATATACATGGATAAAAATGTATACTATCTGTATGTTAAAGCAGACCCATCAATCTACATAAAAAAAATTCAACTCCATTTCATTAGCTTTTACATGAAATGAGTACTAAAACTATTCATACATCGATATGTCTTCCATAAATTTCAACATTTATAACATTAGAATATAACTTACATTTAGATACACAATTACAATGCACTACTGTGAGAATGATTGTATAATAAATACTATTTAAGATAAGGCCCGATAAGAGCATATTCACTATATTCAACATGAATATTATTACCAATACATATGCATGTTTATCAGTGTTCATAAAAATATTGTCATGACTCATGGCCTAATTTAATTATTCTACTCTATTTGAATTAACTGCGACTATTATTTGACTGATAGGAAGCCATCTTATAATAGTGTAAGTGACAATATATCTATCAGAATAACTTATAGAAAAGTAGGATTAATGAAACTGTGCAACATAGCTAAATAAATATACATTAGATAATTTAAAAAAATGATAATTTGAATTACATTTTTACCTTTAATTCAGTGGCTAAGCTACGAAATGTGTCTTCTACGTTTGTATTATCTTTAGCCGAAGTTTCCATTACAAACATAATTTCAGGAACATATCTGCAGAATGATTTAGGCTCCTCCAGTTCGACTTCTCTTTGGTCTGCTAAGTCACACTTGTTGCCTATTAAAGCAACTATAACATTTGAAGATGTATATCTCCTTACTTCTTCTATCCATTTTTTTAATGATATAAATGATGATCTTTTTGTTATATCGTAAACTGAAAATGTAAAACACCAATATTAATTCTTGGAATTGCTATGACAATGAAAATAATGTTAAACCAATTTTGTGAAGTAAAATAACTAATTTATTTTTTTAACTCTCATAGATATGTACAAATATAAAATGGTATTAAAAAAACACTTATTAACTAAGAAATATCCATGTAAGATGTCATAATTAATTTTTATCTCATTAAAACATCTTTCATAGTAATGAAACTGCATGAGTAATTAGATGTGCAGAATATAATTAACATTGTGTAGAGCACTGTGAATATTTATAATTTAAACATACCAACGATAACTCCGTTTGCAGACCGATAGTAACTTTGTGTTATGGTTCTAAAACGTTCCTGTCCTGCGGTATCCCATATCTGAAGCTAAAATTAATATATATTTAATATACATACTTAGCTAACATTACGAAGCTCTAGAGTAAAGGCAATTATCAATTTCTCTTACCTTGACCTTCTTCCCGTCTACTATTAGAGATTTCATTGAGAAATCTACGCCTATTGTATTTCCATGTCGTTCGATGAAATTTCCGGATTTTAAGCGTTGCACTATACATGTTTTCCCAGTTCCACAGTCACCAATAAGGACTATTTTAAATAAATAATCAAATTGTTCATCCGGCACACTCATTAAAGTATTAGGATTGCGATTACTCATAGTTTAAAATAATAATAAAATGCGTAAACCCTAGTATTTACGTTAGTCACTTGACAACTACTGTCTTAAGTCTTAACAGTTAACAGTTAACACTTAACTGAACTGACTCTTAGCTCTTGTCAAAGAGAATGTAATCACTACGTTTTGGCTCTTGTCTCTTATGTCTATTGTCATTTGTCTAGTGTCTACTGAGTAGTGACTAGTGGATAGTTGACATAGTTCACACTTCTGACTTCACAGTGGTATAAAAATCAGTTCTATCAAATTGACAATTAGATATGGGCAAATAGAAATTAAAAAAACACTGATATATGTGATAGGGTCATCATTAAAATATTTTGCTGTACATGATCTAATAATTAAAATTAATGAAACGTTATAAAAATAAAAGTTACTTGTACTTTTGTATAATAAAAATAAAAACTATAAGGATGTCATTTTCAAACTGTCAAGTGTCAATGTCAAAAGTCAAAACCGAAACATTAAATTGCACATGTCTTTGTCATTTGTCATAGTTAACAATTCAATTTGTTGAATGAAATAAACCGCTTTTAAATTCTTTTAATATTTATTTAATTAAATGAAATGTCACTAGAACATAACTTTAAGCTCTTAGTAATATGTATGTTTAGCATAATAACTAGTAATGCTTTGGACGTAAGTGTATTATATATCAACATTTATTAACGAATTACGTTTATCTTTTTCTAATAAACTTAATATTTTAGATTCCAGAACAATTCCAGAAGTCGAATCATACGAACAATTGGGCAGTTTTAGTGGATACATCACGATTTTGGTTTAATTACCGTCATGTGGCGAATGTGCTCTCCATTTATCGTAGTGTTAAGAGATTGGGTATTCCTGATAGCCAGATAATACTTATGATATCAGATGATATGGCTTGCAATCCAAGGAATCCTCGTCCAGCTACAATATTCAACAATGCTCATGAGCAGATCAATGTATATGGTGATGATGTTGAAGTTGATTACAGAGGATATGAGGTAGTTCTTATGTTTTAATTTTTAGCCCTTATCCTTGATTAAGTAATGTTTTTCTTCTATGAGAATAAGAAATAACTCATTATCACTTTTTGAATGTATTTTGTTGATTTTTAATTAACTCTGTACATTTATAAACTATGAATTATTTTATTTATCTCTTGAAAACTATTTATTTTTATTATTATTTAAGGTATCTGTAGAGAACTTTGTAAGGCTATTAACAGGAAGAGTGCCACCAGATACACCCAGGTCTAAAAGGCTTCTAACTGATGAGGGAAGTAATATTCTAATATACCTGACTGGTCACGGAGGTGATGGGTTCTTGAAGTTCCAGGACTCAGAAGAAATAACTAGTCAAGAATTGGCCGATGCTCTGGAACAAATGTGGCAAAAAAGAAGGTAGGTTTTATGAGTGAAAAAATCATTTACAAATTTGATATAAGATTTTTCTTTATTAGTTATTGTTTCACACTTAGTCATATTTTATAGGCAAGGTGGTTTGTCAATGATATCTTTATCTTATGAAAGTTTGTTAAGTTACTTTGAAGCCTATTTGTTCTTTCCTTATATTTCCTACTTGAAATAAACCTTATGTAAATAGCATTTAGACAAATCAGGTAAGACAATTAATCATGATAAAGTAAAACATCAAATTATATCTTTCAGATACAATGAAATATTCTTCATTATAGACACATGTCAAGCATCCTCTATGTATGAGAAGTTCTATTCACCAAATATATTGGCTACCGCTAGCAGTCTTGTGGGAGAAGATTCTCTTTCGGTAAGTTTAAATGACAAAATTGTAAGATTTTAGTCAAGATTAAAGGAGCTTACCTATACAGTAACTCTAATAAAGCTTACTTGTAGTACTTAAAGAATATAATGGTGGAATAGGTATTACAAAATTATAACATATTGTTCCAAACTGTTCACATAATATTTAATATTATTATATTTAAAATGTTACAGCATCATGTGGACTCGGCAATAGGTGTATACATCATTGATCGGTACACATATTATGTGTTGGAGTTTCTTGAAAATGTTCACCCAAACAGCAAGAAGACTATGTCTGAATTTGTAAGTACATGTATAATTATAACACATTACATTGATTATTTGTTCTACTATAATTATAATGTATTCTAATACAGATAGCTAGCATGTTTAATTTGATTGTTAGTGTGAAAGTGCTAATCTTTGGCTTTAAGGCGCGACTATAAATTTATTTATTTATCAGTAGAAATATAGGTAATACATATAATAATATTACTCTAATAAGGTAGGTGCAGGCCGATATTGCGAGGCAAGGCTGGTTTTTGAAACCTATGTGCTTTTTTATATACCATAAATTATGCTCTTAGCAATATTAACAAATTGCTTCGTACATTTATTATAGAATATGTTTATGCAGTGCAATCAAAGTATCTTTGCAACCCAAACAACAAACTCTTAACTTGAATGACATCATTGTAATATCTTACTCACCCCTTTAAACAAGAAATTAACCAAATCTTTATTGTCTTTTTCATAGAAAATAATGTATTAATATTTTCAGTTGGCAGTATGTCCAAAACACGCCTGTATATCAACAGTGGGTGTCCGTCGAGATCTGTTCAAGAGGGATCCCAGTAAAGTGCCCATAACAGATTTCTTTGGGTCCGTCAGACCTGTGATTATTACTACTGATCCTATTAATATAGTGGACATACCAAAGAGAAAGAAGCCAAAAACGTAAGTTGTTTCAAACATACACACATATAGAAAAGGATATTTCTTACTCTTTAACATAAAAGCTATTGGTATAATTAATTTCGATACCTACTATAGTACGCGTCCCAAATCTTTAGCGCTGAACGAAACCTGCGCGCGCAGAAGTCAAAAATAAGGAGTAGGCGCGGAGCGCGTGATCGTCGGGTGCGCGTGCGTTGATTGGTTGTCCCAGTCGTGTTGTCTTTCTCGCACCAATACGTCAATTACGAGCGCGATTCTACCGTTGCGCAGCTATTCTCGTCCAGCGCTAAACATAAATGACGCGTACTATTCTTAAAATATTGTATCCCACAAAAATGCCATTTAGCGTTTTAACTAAAAATGAGCTTTATTTATTATAATTTACTTATTCACAGTGAAAAAAATACAAAATCGTTTTTTTTTCAACCATTTTAAAAACG